>JAHLWY010000767.1:0-21944 GCA_020002185.1 Paraescarpia echinospica | reverse complement strand
TACAAAAGAATACACCAACAACCTTCCTGACAAAGGCGACAGCCCCTTTCCTGCCATGGACAACATCACAGTTAGCGAAGCAGGTGTACGCAAACTCCTCCAAAACCTGCGTGCAGATAAAGCCACAGGCCCGGATTCCATTCCAGCCTACATTCTGAAGACAGCAGCGACATATAACTAGCCCCAATGATGATAAAGATATTCCAGCTTTCTCTAGATCTCGGAGAAGTGCCTTGTGACTGGAAAGATGCCTGGGTGGTGCCAATCTTCAAGAAAGGGAACAGGAACCAACCGGAAAACTATCGCCCAGTATCCCTCACCTCCATTACATGCAAAGTACTGGAACATTTCATTCACAGCAGTATAATGAAACATTTTGACCAACATCATGTTTATCGGAAGCACAACATGGATTTCGTAAACAGCGGTCTTGTGAAACTCAACTCCTCATCACCACCCACGACATAGCCAAGAACTTAACCAAGAATCAATAGACCGATGTTATCCTATTTGACTTTTCTAAGGCTCTTGACAAAGTGCCACACACACGCCTACTTCACATAATACCCTTACGATCGAATCGTTCCTCACCAATAGAAGCCAGCAAGTTTCTTGGAAGGAACACACTCATCACCTGCTCCTTTACTCTCAGGAGTGCCTCAGGGCATAGTCTTAGGACCATTGCTCTGTCTTGGAAGGAACATACTCATCACCTGCTCCTGTACTCTCAGGAGTGCCTCAGGGCACAGTTTTATTACCACTGCTCTGTCTTAGAAGGAACACACTCATCACCTGCTCCTGTACTCTCAGGAGTGCCCCAGGGCACAGTCTTAGGACCACTGCCCTTTCTTGCCTATATCAATGACCTCCATACTGCAATACAAAACTCAACACCCCGGTTATATGCTAATGACACCCTCCTCTACAGAGAAATTCACAGCATAAAAGACCAACAGTTGCTTCAATAAGATCTCAATGCCCTAGAAGAATGGGAAAACACCTGGCAGATGCAGTTTAACCCCACCAAATGTACAGTCATTCGAATCTTACTTAACAAGTACAAGAAGGTTAATCTAACTAACTACACTTTGCACAATCAGTATCTTGAGACAACGAGTTCACACAAATATCTTGGTGTAACCATAGCAGACAACCTATCCTGGACCAACCATATCGAAGCCACGGCAGCAAAACGGAACAGAACAATAGGCTTCTTGAGGAGAAATTTTCGACAATGTACTCCTCAGGTAAAGTCTGCAACTTACGCCACAATGGTGCGCCCCATTTTAGAATATGCATCAGCCATTTGGGGCCGACATAAGCAGAAAGATATTCAGACATTAGAAAACGTACAACGTCAAGCAGCTAGATATGTTTTTAATAATTACACAGTAAGGACACCCGGCAGCTTTACATCCAGGCTGCTACAACTCAAATGGCCCACACTCCAACAGCGAAGATATCACAATAGACTAGGAATGCTCTTTAGAATTAATAATGGACTAGTAGATATTATTCCGAACGTTTAAATATCTGGGATCACAAATAACATCCGACGGTCGATGCAACGATGAGATCAAGAGACGAATTGCTCCTTGATCACCTTATTTGTTATTATATTCACAGTCTTCTATGATGGCGTGGAAATTATGTCCTCGTGAAACTACAGACTACAACCAAATTAGATTCATAATGATTTTGGAGGTGCATTATTTTATCAACCTGCAGTTGTAGGCTCCCAAAAACCTCTCTTGAGACATCATACAGCACCCCCCATTTAAACCTCAAACGTAACTGGTTTCCGACAAGTGAAACTCTTACCTTAGCAAGGTGGAGCGTATGCACACATCACATCTCCCAACTTATGGGCCTTTTGGCAGCCTACGCTCAACATTGAGTGGGGATTGCCACGCCGCATTATACTTGTTGATTTCACCCGTTTTTTATATTAAAAAATTGAACTCAAACACACAAGTCCAACAACCAGAATTGGCTCATTTGTTATTTTACACAATATTAATTTACCTATACAGTATAGCTTTACAGTGTACCTGTGCATAAGACATTCACAGAAATTATCCTGTAATATAAATAAATAAATGATTTAGAGGATGATAATATCAAGCAAACTACTGAAATTTCACACAAATTATTAACCAATGAGTATTTATTACTTTTACTATCATCCGAATATACGTTCGTTATAATGGGCGTCTGGTAAAATTTAACAACGTGATAAAATCGCCACTCAAACTTAAATCTGACCACTACTATTGTCCATGTTAAATTATACAATTATTGTTTATTATTTTTAATGTAGCACAGTACAACGTATAAAATGATATGCATCATTAAATTTTGCAACAAATAAATTGTTTGTAAAAACAAAATAATATATAATATTGTATCATAGCATGACTTACCTCTGGTGGACAATATTAAAATACAGCAATAATTACTTAAGCCAATAACCGTAATAAATACTATGAACTGTCAACATTAAATTTAACGTAACCTTATTTAATTAATTAATTTAATGAAATATCGTGTATTTTATTAACTTTTTTACAATAACTATTGAAATATGAATTGTGATCTATCCCCAAGTCTGGTGGCGCCACCTACCGGAGTATCCGGTGGAAGTAGTGTATGCACGCAAAAACGAGTGAATTTCTTGTACATTTTGATCGATAAAAGACAGTAAATTTAATTATTTGACAACGTGACAAATGCATATGTGTAGAATAGGTGTTGTAGATATGTGATGTGAAGTTTGGTAACTGTAGGTGACCGTTATCATGTTTGTTTCGAGGTGCGGGCCTAAACTGCAAAAGTACCGCGGCCTGTTGGTGACAAATTTCAGATATGTTCTTCACATTAGTGATTAGAGTAACAAAACTCGCAGCTGTTATCATCGCTTGTGGTAACTCGCCGGTTCCATTCTCCAAGTGACGCTACTGTGCTAAGACTAAATGCTCGTCCGGAAAATCGGATACAATGTCTAAATTGTTTAAAACCTGGGTGAAATACAGACTCAAAATGTGTAATAATGCACACACAAATCATAATATATATATACCATCAACGGCCAAACTATCTACCAACATATTATATGACATGGTCTTGCGTGGTCGTTCGTCAACTTCGTGGATGTGGTCGTGCGCCATTTAGACTAGTCAAACCCCAATGGCAGTGTAGGCCTATACTAACTAGGCACTGCCATGGTCTGTAGACGAAGTATTGTAAGTAATGTCGACCCGCGCCGTTAGACTCTTGTAACTTGTTGTTTTTGATATTGAAATCCGTTCTTAGAATGCGCTAAGTATGAACTGTGGTAGGAATTGTTGGCATGGCCATGGTAGTTATCAGCACGTGGTTGTTAATCAGTGAATCACTCAATGACAATACCCCACTTCCAATCGATCCCCACTGATACTGTTAGTGTCACTGATACAGACTGTCTCTGACTGTGCGACACTGACTGAGTAATCAGTAGCAAACACTTTAACTTATTACCAGGCTTTATACCGTTTAACTTATTACTACTTTATACACTAGTACAAGACTGTGTTGTTTAGTACATAGTGTGTACTGAAATAGTCACCAACAAAAACTGACTGCACACATTAACATGGTCTTGTCGATGATCGTGCCAATAATATAAACATCTCAGCGTCGGCACGATGTCGATTATTGGTTGAATATGCATCGCGACGTCGTACAACATATAGAGAAAGGTGGGGTATAGCGCCCATGTTGGGGCATAGCGCCCATGCCACTATTTTGGCGAATATTGCATGATTAATTACTGAGTCCTGACCACACATCAACGTGCTATGGCTCTACAGAATCGAACACGATGTAAGTACAACCGATTTACTGTTTCTTTATTATTTGTTATAAGATCGCTTCCATATTAATCAATAAATTGCCCCTAAATGGTTACGAATTTTTAAACGCTTGGAATAGCTTTCTAAGCTATGTTGTATAACCTGCATTTTCATGCCTTCAGTTACGGTGAGCGATAAAAGAAAATATCATGACTCAAACGTTCTCAGCATAGACGCCAGTGGGGCATAGCGCCACCTGTGAATTGGGGCAAAGCGCCCATGCCTGCGCGCTATGCCCCATCTGCAATTATTGATATAAAAGTAGCATTGTGAATATGTGTGTGTGTGTGTGTGTGCGTGTTTGTATGCGTGTGCGTGTGTTTGTGTGTGTGTGTGTGTGTGTGTGTGTGTGTGTGTGTGTGTGTGTGTGTGTGTGTGTGTGTGTGTGTGTGTGTGTGTGTGTGTGTGTGTGTGTGTGTTTTATCAAACCTTCTTGTTATTATTATAATGATAACAATTACAGCATGTTCGTTTCAGATTGAGAGACAGCATGGTTCGAACGTACAAAAGAAAGTCTACACAGGGGTCGTATGGGTCTGAACGACTGGCGTTAGCTGTAGCGGCTGTCCACGAAGGACAGAGTATACGAGGTGCAGGGGCAGATTATAACAAGGCGCACACTAAAGCGCCATTGCTCTGGTGTTGTACAGCTCCCTGGCGCTGTTGCTATGGGCAGCAAGCGTTGCGTATTCTCAAGTGCCTTTGAAGCACAATTGGTAGATTATGCAAAGGAGATGGCCAAGAGAATGTACGGATTGACAACTATTGATGTCAGGCGTTTGGCTTACGCTGTTGCCGCAAAATTGGGCATACAGCACAATTTCGATGACGAGCGTGGGCTAGCAGGAAAGGACTGGCTGTCAAATTTCATGAAGCGCCACCCAGAGTTGTCGATTCGTGCGCCAATTTCCACTTGCCTGGCCCGTGTCGAAGGTTTCAACCGTGATGCAGTTATGGCGTTTTTTGCTTTGTACAAAGATGTCCTGCAAGGAGGGGATCACAGACCTACTGCCATTTGGAACTGCGATGAAACTGGCTTCACGACGGTAGCGAAGGCGGGGAAGGTCGTATGCGAAACTGGAACAAGGCAGGTGCGAAAGGTTTCGAGCGGTGAGCGTGGAAAGAACATTACCTCGCAGTGCTGTATAAGCGCTGCCGGTTCTTACATTCCTCCGCTGTTTGTGTTCCCTCGCAAGAGAATGGTGGAGGCCCTCATGAACGGTGCCCCTACTGGTTCGATTGGTGCGGTGAATGATCGCGGTTCAGGCTATATCGACTCAGCTCTGTTCATGAAGTGGCTCAAACACTTCGTCACGATTGCCGGCTGCACCAAAGCCCACCCACACGTACTTCTGTTGGATGGACACGAAAGCCATAAAACGCTTGAGGCAATCGACTTCGCCCGGGAACATTGGGTCATATTGCTGACATTTCCACCACACTGCACACACCGGCTCCAACCACTCGACCGGACATTTTTTAAATCACTGAAGTCTGCGTTCAGCCGTTCATGTGACAACTAGCTTACATCCAACAACGGACGTGCCATCACCCAGTATGATGTGATGCCATTGTTTGAGCAAGCATACAGTTCTACTGCTACAGTACAGTCTGCCGTCAATGGATTTGCAACGTGCGGCTTATGGCCATTCAACGACAGCAAGTTCGATGCATAATTCAATGTACTTGAATTGCCGTTCATTCAGCCTGTCGATACTCCTCAAGTCACAGCCCTGGATGTGGTCGTCACTGAGGTTGCCGGCACCCGAGTCACCACCTCTCCAGCTACTGCCCCGGCAATCTCAGCACCACACACCCATAACAACCAGCTCTCGAAGCTCCAGTCTGCATGTCGCTGTCACCCATGTCGTCACCGGACACGTTGCCCCCACTGAAGCAACCAGCGCTCCAGATATCGCCACTAGTGTATCTGCACCGGCAGTTTCTGCCGAACATCCTGCAAGTCCTGCAGGATCTGAAGGTGACATTCGCGCTATTATTATGAGCTGCTCGTCACTACCGCCGAACAAGAATCGTAAACATGTAGCGAGCAGAACCACCAGTGTCGTGCTGACTTCTTCGCCATACAAGTTAATTGCTGAGAAGAAACGTGACATGAAGAAACCAAAACGTTCGCTGGTGGTAAAGAAAATCAGCGAGATCAAGCTGCCCAAGTCAGCACAAAAGCCTACTGCTGGTCCGTCTGGGGTGTCAAACCAAGAAAGGAACACCGACGAAGACACATAATACGTCGTTTGCTGCGAGACTTATGCCAACAGCAAGTCCAGAGAGGTGTGGCTTCAGTGTCTGAGCTGCAAGAAATGGACACACGCCGCGTGCACTGCAGGCGACCCATACTACATTTGCCACATCTGTGAATCAGACTCAGACTCATTTGGATGAAGAAATTCAACAGCACGTCGTCATAGCACATGTCGCTACACTGAAGCCACCAGCGAACTGCATTCAGTTTCCTTGGTGCGATATCGTTCTTTGTTCGTGTTTCATTTCGTTTGTAGGATGCATTATGTATGTGCATTAAATAAAGTTCTGTATTCCTGTTATTAGATAATCATTTTGTAGCCAACTGATAACAAATACATGCAATTCCACATGGGGCATAGCGCCCATCCCATGTGCGTTTTGCCCCACCTACGGGGCAAAGCGCCCAAATCGGGTGCACGCACATAATTAATCACACTACAAAAACATATTATTCGAATCATGTCATATTTGCACGACATATACTCGATATAGTTACCGACATATTGTAGCTATTTGTAAGTATATTGCATTAAATATAACCAACCGTTATGACGATATTTGTTACACTGGGCGCTATGCCCCACTCTACTCTATACAACACATATATACAACACATACAGGTGTATATACAACACATACACTTTACAACGTCGGTTCTTCGACGTTATTTCAACATATTGACGTTGTCACGACGTTGAAATAACGTCTGCAACCAAATCCGACGTCTTTACAACATCGGATCATCGACGTTGTAAGGACGTCGAAACGCGACGTTATAACGACGTTGAAATCACGTCGACAACCACACCCGACGTCGCTACAACGTCGGGTAATCAACGTTGTAAGGACGCTGAAAACCTGACGTTGCCACGACGTTGAAATAACATTGACAACCAGATACGACGTATTTACAACGTCGGGTAATCAACGTTGTGAAGACTTCGAAACGCGACGTTATAATGGCGTTGAAATCACGTCGACAATCAAATCCGACGTATTTACAACGTCGGGTAATCAACGTTGTGAGGACGTCGAAACCTGACGTTGTCGCGACGTCGAAATCACGTCGACAACCAAATCCGACGTCTTGAAAACGTAAGGTCATCAGCGTTGTAAAGGCGTCGAAACTTGACGTTATCACTGTAATGATATGCACATCATTATGGCTAGCTGCAGATTAGCTGCAGCTCAGTTCGTCTTGACATAGACAGGGAGGCTGGTGTTTCAGACATAAAGCATAAACGTTTCTTATTAATCCGTGTTCTGTGTTACACGCTACCCGAACAAACACAGTAACATGACATGGTGGCAGCGGTGGGATCGTGAATGTATAGCATATCATAGCCTATCAGATGTAGCCTTGGCGAAGTTTTGAAGAACATTGCGAAACATTGCGAACGATTTCACGCACCAAAAATGGCGCATCGGCTATGAACTGTCATTCTCGATAACCGTGTCAAAGGTCACATCAGGCGCTGTGTACACTCGCAGGCCTAGAACATTCGTAAAAACACCTACGCTGATCTGAAAGCAAGTCATGACTCAAAACAATAGTCAGACAGCTGTATACGATTATTATGTAAGCTTAGACTCGTAAAAGCAGTCATACAGCTACACATCGACATTGCCACTCAACAACAACAACGTCAGCGAGAACGTCAACGCGATAGCCAATAGCAACATGGACCACGTACCACGAATGGACTGGTCAGTGCCGAATCCGACCGACACTTTCAAACTGTTCAAACAGAGAATTGAGTTGAACTTCAAGGCTAAACGCATCGAGACCGCAGATCAAGTTGTCCACATTTTGCTTCAAGTTGGCGATGAAGGTTTGCGACGCTACAACTCTTGGACACTATCCGAAGAGGACAAGAAAGATCCCAAGAAGATATTCGCAGCATTTGAAGAGCAGCTTGAGCCACCGGAAAACTACCGGATCAGTCGTCTGAAACTGACGCACTACAGACAGACGCGCGAAGAAGGATTGGACGATTTCATCAATAGGTGCAAGCTACAAGCTTTAAAGTGCGATTTTGTTGACGACGAATTGAACGAACGTTTAATTGAGCTGATCATAGCAAGCACACCAATCGCAGACTTTCAAAAAGAGCTGCTGAACAAGCCAAAAGGCATGAAGCTTCACGAGGCAATAGCCCTTGGACGAAGTTACGAAGCATCGGCAACGCACGTCAAACAACTACAGCAATTGCATAGCGACGGTCGAGCACAGCAGATGGTTGTCATCCGAGACAAGCGGGACACATGCTGCAAATACTGTGGTCGAAGTCACCCATACGGAAAGCAGTACTATCCAGCTAAAAACGACACTTGTAATGCGTGCCAGAAACGTGGGCATTGGCAAAAGTGTTGTTTGACAACAAAGCATGAACAACTAGCTACGAACTCTTCCGCTAGGGGACGTTACCCTCCACAGCAAACAACAGACTCGTTCGGTAGAGGGCAGCACCGTAGAACACAACCCCAAAAACGTTATGAGACGCAACGCCAAACGCCCGACGTACATCGTCCTGACAGACGCAATCAACGACTTCACACAGTAGATGAACAATGCGACTACGATGACAGCAGGTCACAAGCAAATGAATTTTCATTCAATGTAGTCCACACTTCAACTTTGAACAGGAATGAGGCATATGCTACTCTGAAGATTCAGCTATGCAACAGGCCAGGCATGCACAACTTCACGCTGAAAGTCGACAAAGGCGCACAGGCAAACACTATGCCTTTCCGAACGTTCAGAGACATGTTTCCAGAACAACTCGACACAGTTGGAAATCCTCGTGTAGACTGCCTACAGCCAACAGATAGCATTCTAACAGCGTATAACGGAACCGCTATCACATGCAGAGGCACTGTTGACATCAACTGCTCCTACGACGAACGAGAATGGAGAAAGACGAAGTTCTTCGTGGTCGACGTGCCAGGACCCGCAATCCTCGGGTTATCCACATGCGAAGACCTACACGTCGTCACAATGCACTGCGCATTGAGCAACGAGACGCCTCATCCGCATAAGATTGACAACATCGGAGACTTAATGAAGCAATATCCACAACAATTTGATCGGATCGGTGAGCTACAGAAGACGCACAAGCTGATGGTCGATCCGAACGTTCCTAGTCGCATCGACCCACCACGCAGAACTCCTATCGCTCTTAGAGACAAAATAAAATCAGAACTGGACAAAATGGTCGACCAACAAGTCATTCGCGTCATCGAAGAACCAACCGATTGGGTCAGTTCATTGACGTATGTCACCAAACGAGACGGCAGCATCCGTGTGTGCCTCGACCCGCGTCAGCTAAACAAAGCGCTGATTCGTCCTCGACACCAAACGCCAACGTTGGACGAACTCAATCATAAGTTTGCGAACGCCAAGTTCTTCTCCAAACTCGACGCAAAGGCAGGATACTGGTCGATTAAACTAGACGATGAGAGCCAGAAGCTTACGACGTTCCAGACGCCATTCGGGAGATACTGCTTTTTGAGACTGCCATTCGGACTCTCGGTGAGCCAGGACATATTCCAACTGGAAATGGACCGAATACTCGAAAAGTGCACTGGGGTTTGCGGGATAGCAGATGATTTCGTGGTGTACGGCGCAACCGAACTCGATCACGACCGCAACCTGCAGCAGTTCATGTGCATCGCTAAGCAGCATGGTCTAGCACTCAACTCAGCAAAGTGTAACATCATGTGCAACAAAGTATCATTCTTTGGTCAACTTTACACCAGCGAGGGAATCAAGCCAGATCCTCAAAAAAGTGAATGACCTCAGGGCAAAGCCTGTACCGACAACAAAAGCCGAACTACAACAATTACTGGGCTTCATCACGTATTTCTCACGTTTCGTGATAGCATTCAGCGCCAAATCTGCGGTGCTGAGAGAGCTGCTACGTCAAGACTCGGACTTTGTGTGTGAAGCGCATCACCAACAAGCGTTCCTTGACATGAAGAACGAAGTATCGGAGAACTCTTTGCTACACTACTATGATCCGCGTAAACCGGCATTCCTCCAGTGTGATGCGAGTTTGAAAGGTATTGGAGCTGCACTCCTGCAACCAGACTCAGATGACGAGCTCAGACCCGTCGCGTACGCGAGCAAAAGTCTCACAACTACCGAGCAGCGATACGCATGCATCGAGCGTGAACTATTGTCGATTGTATTCGGAATGCAACGATTCCATACGTACTTGAGTAGTAAAGGAGGTCCCTTACGATGAACGGTGGCGCGGCGCGGTGGGATGGGAAGTACCCGGATGTAGGTCAAGGTCAAATACCCGGATGTAGGTCAAGGTCAAAAATACCCGGATGTAGGTCAAGGTCAAATGTCACGTGACCCGGATGTAGGTCAAGGTCACGTGGCGCCCCTACCGGAAGTTTCCGGAACTGAAATAGCGCCCATATCGAATTTTTCCGGAACTATAAAAGCGCCACCTAGCGGACAGTTGGTAAACTAATTATTTACCGTCAACACTATAAAAGCGCCACCTAGCGGATAGTTGGTGAACTAAAATATGTCCCGCCAAAACTATAACAGCGCCACCTAGCGGATAGTTGGTGAACTAAAATATTTCCCGCCAAAACTACATAGCGCCCCTGGCGGATAGTTGGTGAACTAATTATTTCCCGCAAAAACAAAAATAGCTCCCCCTGGCGGATAGTTGGTTAATTAAAACAGCGACCCCTATCGGAATTTTTCGGTACTAAATCGGAATTTTTCGGAACTAAAATATTTCCCGCCAAAAAAAAATAGCGCCCCCTGGCGGGTAGTCGGTGAACTAAAACATTTCCCTCCAAAACTAGATAGCGCCACCTAGCGGATTTTTGTCGAACTACAGTTTGAGACTGGAGGATAAGTTGTGAAGTAAATGTTCGAGTACTGCAAATATTCGTGTCTCTTGCACGCTTGCGTGCAATAGAGCCCCCTGACGGATAGCTCAGGAACTACAAACATCATCCCCTAGTGGACAAGTGAGTGAACCCCGTGTTAAAGCATAGGGAATTTTCCCCATGTTAAAGGATAGGGAAACACCCGGATGTTGCCGGATTTTGCTCTTGCTCTCAGCCAATTCCAAAGTCAAGGATTATGCAACTGATGGTATCCCGACAGCCTCTGCGCCACCTGCGATTGACCAATCACGAGCGAGCTGGGCATTGTGGGCGTGGCTAGTTATGCAAATGAGCTTGGAAAAGTATTTCCCATGTTATGAGATAGGGAATTGTTACCATGTTAAAGCATAGGGAATTTTCACTATGTTATGAGATAGGTAATTTTCCCCATGTTAAAGCATAGGGAATTTTCCCCATGTTAAGAGATAGGGAATTTTTACCATGTTAAAGCATAGGGAATTTTCACTATGTTATGAGATAGGGAATTTTCCCCATGTTAAAGCATAGGGAATTTTCCCCGTGTTAAAGGATAGGGAATTTTCCCATGTTAAAGCATAGGGAATTTTTCAAACTGCTACGCACAGTAATTTTGTACCCGAGGTTAACTTGGTTAATCAGATAGCGCTTTGGTTAGCCATTGTTTTGAGCTTTCGTACTTGAATATAATCTCATCATTTGATGTTATGGTCATTGTCGTTATAGTGAGTGAAAAATCTCCCTGTTAACCGGTATAAACTGGTATAAATCAAGCCTCAAGGGTCTGTGTATTGGCCCCGTGTTAAGCCATAGGGAAGTTATACGAACTTATCTGTTAAAACATTCAAACTACCAGCTATCTGTGTAATATTTTGGTCAAACTGTTTGTCATTTGCACTTACCAACGGTCACAGTCGAAAGTCCGCGTACAAACCGGATCCAAACTGGTGTCAAACTGTTTTGAACTGATATATCCTATCCAAGGCTCATCCGTATTTCATCTGTGCCTAGAGACCACCAATACTGTTTCAGCATTTTATCATGCTGGTGTTCTTAACCTATACGTGTGTACGTATGTACGTATGTACGTAGGTGCATAATCGCGTTCAACATCATTATTAAATAAATAAATGCGCTATGTGCGATGCGCAATGTCGACTCGATCACCTTGATGCCAAAGATCATATATCAATACAAGACGGCGCAGTGCTCGCTATCTACATTGTTCGAGGAAAGTGAAGCGTCATGTTACAACAGTACAGGTACATAATAACCTCCCAGATAAGATGTACCAGTATCTATATAGTTTACCGTATTAAGGTTCAAGTGTACACAGGACCATTAGAACGTTTTTATCCTTTTTCGTACTATAGTATTTAAATTCGTGCTTCTTCGGTAAAACCTTCGAAACCAACTTCTGTCGTAAAACAAATAACCTGGCATGGGTAATCGAAAATGAACTCATAGATTCATATCTATATATCTATATATATATATATAGATACATCAAGAGACGAGACTGTGACTGTGATGTGTGATCTATGACCGAGATGTGTCACGAGACTACGGATGACACATCACACGATAAAGTACTCAGACCAACTAGTGGTGCGAACGAATCACTACAGTTTGACCAACACACATCGCGAATCGAACTATAGACACGAGTCGGACAACCGAAACACTATAGTTTGACCAACACACGGCACGAATCGGACTCAGACCAACTAGTTGCGTAAACGAAACAGAAACTTAACCGATTACACTGCACAAATTGAACTCAGACCAACTAGTTGCGTAAACGAAACAGAAACTTAACCGATTACGCTGCACAAATTGAACTCAGACCAACTAGTGGTGCAAACGAAACACTATGCTTTGACCAACACACGACACGAATCGAACTCAGATCAACTAGTGGCGCAAACGAAACAGAAACTTAACCGATTACGCTGCACGAATTGAACTCAGACCAACTAGTTGGACAAACGAAACACTATTCTTTGACCAACACATGTCACAAATTGAACTCAGACCAACTAGTTGCGTAAACGAAACAGAAACTTAACCGATTACGCTGCACAAATTGAACTCAGACCAACTAGTTGCGTAAACGAAACAGAAACTTAACCGATTACGCTGCACAAATTGAACTCAGACCAACTAGTTGCGTAAACGAAACAGAAACTTAACCGATTACGCTGCACAAATTGAACTCAGACCAACTAGTGGTGCAAACGAAACACTATGATTTGACCAACACACGACACAAATCGAACTCAGATCAACTAGTTGCGTAAACGAAACAGAAACTTAACCGATTACACTGCACGAATTGAACTCAGACCAACTAGTTGGACAAACGAAACACTATTCTTTGACCAACACATGTCACAAATTGAACTCAGATCAACTAGTCACACAAACGAAACACTATGCTTTGACCAACACGCTGAACGAATCGAATATTGAACTCAGACCAACTAGTTGTGCAAACGAAACACTATGCTTTGACCAACACGTGTCACGAATTGGACTTAGATCAACTAGTTGTACAAACGAAACACTATGCTTTGACCAATACGTGTCACGAAAACGAAACACTATGCTTTGACCAATACGTGTCACGAATTGAACTTAGATCAACTAGATACATCACACGAGACTATGACCGAGATATGGCACGAGACTTCGGATGACACGTCATAGGAGAGTAGCAACGAGACAAGAGACGAGACTAGGACCGAAATATGTCACGAGACTACGGATGACACGAGACTACGGATGACACGTCACACGAGAGTACCGACGAGACAAGAGACGAAACTATGACCGAGATATGTCACGAGACTACGGATGCCACATCACACGAGACTTCGTATGACACGTCACACGAGAGTACCGACGAGACAAGAGACGAGACTATGACCGAGATACGGCACGAGACTACGGATGACACGTCACACAAGAGTACCGACGAGAAAAGAGACGAGACTATGACCGAGATATGTCACGAGACTACGGATGACACATCACATGAGAGTACCGACGAGACTAGTTGGACAAACGAAACACTAAGCTTTGACCAACACGTGTCACGAAAACGAAACACTAAGCTTTGACCAACACGTGTCACGAAAACGAAACACTATGCTTTGACCAACACGTGTCACGAATTGAACTTAGATCAACTAGACACATCACACGAGACTATGACCGAGATATGGCACGAGACTTCGGATGACACGTCACACGAGAGTACCGACGAGACAAGAGACGAGACTATGACCGAGATATGTCACGAGACTACGCATGACACACCACACGAGACTTCGGATGACACGTCACACGAGAGTACCGACGAGACAAGAGACGAGACTATGGACGAGATACACCACAATAGACGGGTTATCGCGTGAGATTTGCTTCAGAAGCAAAGCAAAGCAAAGCAAATAGACAGGTTATCGCGTGAGATTTGCTTCAGAAGCAAAGCAAAGCAAAGCAAATAGACGGGTTATCGCGTGAGATTTGTTTCAGAAGCAAAGCAAAGCAAAGCAAATAGACGGGTTATCACGTGAGATTTGCTGCAGAAGCAAAGCAAAGCAAAGCAAATAGACGGGTTATCGCGTGAGATTTGCTTCAGAAGCAAAGCAAAGCAAAGCAAATAGACAGGTTATCGCGTGAGATTTGCTTCAGAAGCAAAGCAAAGCAAAGCAAATAGACGGGTTATCACGTGAGATTTGCTTCAGAAGCAAAGCAAAGCAAAGCAAATAGACAGGTTATCGCGTGAGATTTGCTTCAGAAGCAAAGCAAAGCAAAGCAAATAGACGGGTTATCGCGTGAGATTTGCTTCAGAAGCAAAGCAAAGCAAAGCAAATAGACGGGTTATCGCGTGAGATTTGCTTCAGAAGCAAAGCAAAGCAAAGCAAATAGACGGGTTATCGCGTGAGATTTGCTTCAGAAGCAAAGCAAAGCAAAGCAAATAGACGGGTTATCGCGTGAGATTTGCTTCTGAAGCAAAGCAAAGCAAAGCAAATAGATGGGTTATCAAAGCAAAGCAAAGCAAATAGACGGGTTATCAAAGCAAAGCAAAGACTTTTTAGTGTCGTTAGTACTCGGAACTTTTTAGTGTCGGTAGTACTCGGAACTTTTTAGTATCGTTAGTACTCGGAACTTTTTAGTGTCGGTAGTAATCGGAACTTTTTAGTGTCGGTAGTACTCGGAACTTTTTAGTGTCGGTAGTACTCGGAACTTTTTTAGTGTCGTTAGTACTCGGAACTTTTTAGTGTCGGTAGTACTCGGAATTTTTTAGTGTCGGTAGTACTCGGAACTTTTTAGTGTCGGTAGTACTCGGAACTTTTTAGTGTCGGTAGTACTCGGACCTTTTTAGTGTCGGTAGTACTCGGAACTTTTTAGTATCGATAGTACTCGGAACTTTTTAGTGTCGGTAGTACTCGGAACTTTTTAGTGTCGGTAGTACTCGGAACTTTTTAGTGTCGATAGTACTCGGAACTTTTTAGTGTCGATAGTACTCGGAACTTTTTAGTGTCGGTAGTACTCGGAACTTTTAGTGTCGGTAGTACTCGGAACTTTTTAGTATCGGTAGTACTCGGAACTTTTTAGTGTCGGTAGGACTGGGAACTTTTTAACACACGACCATAGCAAGCGAATTTGAAAACTGCTACGATCGAAAACGACTATGTCAATAACATGTAAGGACAACCACCTGACAGGACTTCATTCAATGAGGTGCCAAACATCACATACCTTCATGTCAAGAGATGATCATTTGGTCGGATTCACGTCCAACGAGGCGACCATAGGACTCGTATGAGGTATCGCTTCTTTTAATGGAAAACATATGTATATGAAGCAGCCGTCTTTTCAACGTAACAATTCCATATTTTCAAATAGTGCGAGCGACCAGATACGATACGACCTTCTCGAGAGTCGAAAAAGGAAAGACCAGAATCGTCGGAAGCACGGTATATACACTAGTTTTCGGCGTGATCTCATTTGCATAATCAATCAGACCAAACGTACATCACGTGACTTCCCTTAACACAAAAACTGTGCACGTTCATGAGACAGGTGACATCTGATGGTCCCAACGGATAGCAGTGTAACTACTCAGAATAACGCCAACTACCGGCCATGATAGATATCTATTCGTTGACACACTTCCGAGAATACCGGAAGCGTAGAGGCCGCCATGACAGTCAAGTAACTTCCGGTGTGACGTCACTTCCGACGTGTCGTCCCTAGTAGAGGCTGCCATGACAGTCAAGTAACTTCCGGTACGACGTCACTTCCGGTGTAGCGCCCCTAGCGGATAATCGGAGTACTACGTTACATGGTGGCGCCATCTAGCGGTTAACAATATATATAATTAGGTTAGCTATAGAACAAAAGTTGGGGTTAACCTCGCGAAAATTTTAACAACAACCACTAAAGTGGTTGTTGTATAAATTTTCTGAAAATTTTCTGTTTTTGTCCCAGAGGGACAAAAACATTAAATTTTCGCGAGGTTAACCCCAACTTTTTTTCTCTAGCTAACCTAATTATATATATTGTTAACCGCTAGATGGCGCCACCATGTAACGTAGTACTCCGATTATCCGCTAGGGGCGCTACACCGGAAGTGACGTCGTACCGGAAGTTACTTGCCTGTCATGGCGGCCTCTACTAGGGACGACACGTCAGAAGTGACGTCGCACCGGAAGTTACTTGACTGTCATGGCGGCCTCTACGCTTCCGGTATTCTCGGAAGTGTGTCAACGAATAGATATCTATCATGGCCGGTAGTTGGCGTTATTCTGAGTAGTTACACTGCTATCCGTTGGGACCATCAGATGTCACCTGTCTCATGAACGTGCACAGTTTTTGTGTTAAGGGAAGTCACGTGATGTACGTTCGGTCTGATTGATTATGCAAATGAGATCACGCCGAAAACTAGTGTATATACCGTGCTTCCGACGATTCTGGTCTTTCCTTTTTCGACTCTCGAGAAGGTCGTATCGTATCTGGTCGCTCGTACTATTTGAAAATATGGAATTATTACGTTGAAAAGACGGCTGCTTCATATACATATGTTTTCCATTAAAAGAAGCGATACCTCATACGAGTCCTATGGTCGCCTCGTTGGACGTGAATCCGACCAAATGATCATCTCTTGACATGAAGGTATGTGATGTTTGGCACCTCATTGAATTAAGTCCTGTCAGGTGGTTGTCCTTACATGTTATTGACATAGTCGTTTTCGATCGTAGCAGTTTTCAAATTCGCTTGCTATGGTCGTGTGTTAAAAAGTTCCGAGTCCTACCGACACTAAAAAGTTCCGAGTACTACCGATACTAAAAAGTTCCGAGTACTACCGACACTAAAAAGTTCCGAGTACTACCGACACTAAAAAGTTCCGAGTACTATCGACACTAAAAAGTTCCGAGTACTACCGACACTAAAAAGTTCCGAGTACTACCGACACTAAAAAGTTCCGAGTACTACCGACACTAAAAAGTTCCGAGTACTATCGACACTAAAAAGTTCCGAGTACTATCGATACTAAAAAGTTCCGAGTACTACCGACACTAAAAAGGTCCGAGTACTACCGACACTAAAAAGTTCCGAGTACTACCGACACTAAAAAGTTCCGAGTACTAACGACACTAAAAAAGTTCCGAGTACTACCGACACTAAAAACTTCCGAATACTACCGACACTAAAAAGTTCCGAGTACTACCGACACTAAAAAGTTCCGATTACTACCGACACTAAAAAGTTCCGAGTACTAACGATACTAAAAAGTTCCGAGTACTACCGACACTAAAAAGTTCCGAGTACTAACGACACTAAAAAGTCTTTGCTTTGCTTTGATAACCCGTCTATTTGCTTTGCTTTGCTTTGATAACCCATCTATTTGCTTTGCTTTGCTTTGCTTCAGAAGCAAATCTCACGCGATAACCCGTCTATTTGCTTTGCTTTGCTTTGCTTCTGAAGCAAATCTCACGCGATAACCCGTCTATTTGCTTTGCTTTGCTTTGCTTCTGAAGCAAATCTCACGCGATAACCCGTCTATTTGCTTTGCTTTGCTTTGCTTCTGAAGCAAATCTCACGCGATAACCCGTCTATTTGCTTTGCTTTGCTTTGCTTCTGAAGCAAATCTCACGCGATAACCCGTCTATTTGCTTTGTTTTGCTTTGCTTCTGAAGCAAATCTCACGCGATAATAACCTGTCTATTTGCTTTGCTTTGCTTTGCTTCTGAAGCAAATCTCACGCGATAACCCGTCTATTTGCTTTGCTTTGCTTTGCTTCTGAAGCAAATCTCACGCGATAACCCATCTATTTGCTTTGCTTTGCTTTGCTTCTGAAGCAAATCTCACGCGATAACCCGTCTATTTGCTTTGCTTTGCTTTGCTTCTGAAGCAAATCTCACGTGATAACCCGTCTATTTGCTTTGCTTTGCTTTGCTTCTGAAGCAAATCTCACGCGATAACCCGTCTATTTGCTTTGCTTTGCTTCTGAAGCAAATCTCACGCGATAACCCGTCTATTTGCTTTGCTTTGCTTTGCTTTGCTTCTGAAGCAAATCTCACGCGATAACCTGTCTATTTGCTTTGCTTTGCTTTGCTTCTGAAGCAAATCTCACGCGATAACCTGTCTATTTGCTTTGCTTTGCTTTGCTTCTGAAGCAAATCTCACGCGATAACCCGTCTATTGTGGTGTATCTCGTCCATAGTCTCGTCTCTTGTCTCGTCGGTACTCTCGTGTGACATGTCATCCGAAGTCTCGTGTGGTGTGTCATGCGTAGTCTCGTGACATATCTCGGTCATAGTCTCGTCTCTTGTCTCGTCGGTACTCTCGTGTGACGTGTCATCCGAAGTCTCGTGCCATATCTCGGTCATAGTCTCGTGTGATGTGTCTAGTTGATCTAAGTTCAATTCGTGACACGTGTTGGTCAAAGCATAGTGTTTCGTTTTCGTGACACGTGTTGGTCAAAGCTTAGTGTTTCGTTTGTCCAACTAGTCTCGTCGGTACTCTCATGTGATGTGTCATCCGTAGTCTCGTGACATATCTCGGTCATAGTCTCGTCTCTTTTCTCGTCGGTACTCTTGTGTGACGTGTCATCCGTAGTCTCGTGCCGTATCTCGGTCATAGTCTCGTCTCTTGTCTCGTCGGTACTCTCGTGTGACGTGTCATACGAAGTCTCGTGTGATGTGGCATCCGTAGTCTCGTGACATATCTCGGTCATAGTTTCGTCTCTTGTCTCGTCGGTACTCTCGTGTGACGTGTCATCCGTAGTCTCGTGTCATCCGTAGTCTCGTGACATATCTCGGTCCTAGTCTCGTCCCTTGTCTCGTTGCTACTCTCGTATGACGTGTCATCCGAAGTCTCGTGCCATATCTCGGTCATAGTCTCGTGTGATGTATCTAGTTGATCTAAGTTCAATTCGTGACACGTATTGGTCAAAGCATAGTGTTTCGTTTTCGTGACACGTGTTTCTCTTGTCTCGTCGGTACTCTCGTGTGCCGTGTCATCCGAAGTCTCGTGTGATGTGTCATCCGTAGTCTCATGACATATCTCGGTCATAGTCTCATCTCTTGTCTCGTCGGTACTCTCGTGTGATGTGTCATCCGTAATCTCGTGACATATCTCGGTCATAGTCTCGTCTCTTGTCTCGTCGGTACTCTCGTGTGATGTGTCATCCGTAGTCTCGTGACATATCTCGGTCATAGTCTCGTGTGATGTGTCTAGTTGATCTAAATTCAATTCGTGACACGTGTTGGTCAAAGCATAGTGTTTCGTTTTCGTGACACGTATTGGTCAAAGCATAGTGTTTCGTTTGTACAACTAGTTGATCTAAGTCCAATTCGTGACACGTGTTGGTCAAAGCATTGTGTTTCGTTTGCACAACTAGTTGGTCTGAGTTCAATGTTCGATTCATTCAGCGTGTTGGTCAAAGCATAGTGTTTCGTTTGTGTGACTAGTTGATCTGAGTTTAATTTGTGACATGTGTTGGTCAAAGAATAGTGTTTCGTTTGTCCAACTAGTTGGTCTGAGTTCAATTCGTGCAGTGTAATCGGTTAAGTTTCTGTTTCGTTTACGCAACTAGTTGATCTGAGTTCGATTTGTGTCGTGTGTTGGTCAAAGCATAGTGTTTCGTTTGCACCACTAGTTGGTCTGAGTTCAATTTGTGCAGCGTAATCGGTTAAGTTTCTGTTTCGTTTACGCAACTAGTTGGTCTGAGTTCAATTTGTGCAGCGTAATCGGTTAAGTTTCTGTTTCGTTTACGCAACTAGTTGGTCTGAGTTCAATTTGTGCAGCGTAATCGGTTAAGTTTCTGTTTCGTTTACGCAACTAGTTGGTCTGAGTTCAATTTGTGACATGTGTTGGTCAAAGAATAGTGTTTCGTTTGTCCAACTAGTTGGTCTGAGTTCAATTCGTGCAGCGTAATCGGTTAAGTTTCTGTTTCGTTTGCGCCACTAGTTGATCTGAGTTCGATTCGTGTCGTGTGTTGGTCAAAGCATAGTGTTTCGTTTGCACCACTAGTTGGTCTGAGTTCAATTTGTGCAGCGTAATCGGTTAAGTTTCTGTTTCGTTTACGCAACTAGTTGGTCTGAGTTCAATTTGTGCAGTGTAATCGGTTAAGTTTCTGTTTCGTTTACGCAACTAGTTGGTCTGAGTCCGATTCGTGCCGTGTGTTGGTCAAACTATAGTGTTTCGGTTGTCCGACGCGTGTCTATAGTTCGATTCGTGATGTGTGTTGGTCAAACTGTAGTGATTCGTTCGCACCACTAGTTGGTCTGAGTACTTTATCGTGTGATGTGTCATCCGTAGTCTCGTGACACATCTCGGTCATAGATCACACATCACAGTCACAGTCTCGTCTCTTGATGTATCTATATATATATATAGATATATATATATATATGAATCTATGAGTTCATTTTCGATTACCCATTCCAGGTTATTTGTTTTACGACAGAAGTTGGTTTCGAAGGTTTTACCGAAGAAGCACGAATTTAAATACTATAGTACGAAAAAGGATAAAAACGTTCTAATGGTCCTGTGTACACTTGAACCTTAATACGGTAAACTATATAGATACTGGTACATCTTATCTGGGAGGTTATTATGTACCTGTACTGTTGTAACATGACGCTTCACTTTCCTCGAACAATGTAGATAGCGAGCACTGCACCGTCTTGTATTGATATATGATCTTTGGCATCAAGGTGATCGAGTCGACATTGCGCATCGCCCATAGCGCATTTATTTATTTAATAATGATGTTGAACGCGATTATGCACCTACGTACATACGTACATACGTACACACGTATAGGTTAAGAACACCAGCATGATAAAATGCTGAAACAGTATTGGTGGTCTCTAGGCACAGATGAAATACGGATGAGCCTTGGATAGGATATATCAGTTCAAAACAGTTTGACACCAGTTTGGATCCGGTTTGTACGCGGACTTTCAACTGTGACCGTTGGTAAGTGCAAATGACAAACAGTTTGACCAAAATATTACACAGATAGCTGGTAGTTTGAATGTTTTAACAGATAAGTTCGTATAACTTCCCTATGGCTTAACACGGGGCCAATACACAGACCCTTGAGGCTTGATTTATACCAGTTTATACCGGTTAACAGGGAGATTTTTCACTCACTATAACTATAAGTATAACGACAATGACCATAACATCAAATGATGAGATTATATTCAAGTACGAAAGCTCAAAACAATGGCTAACCAAAGCGCTATCTGATTAACCAAGTCAACCTCGGGTACAAAATTACTGTGCGTAGCAGTTTGAAAAATTCCCTATGCTTTAACATGGGAAAATTCCCTATCCTTTAACACGGGGAAAATTTCCTATGCTTTAACATGG
>JAHLWY010000766.1:0-45763 GCA_020002185.1 Paraescarpia echinospica | reverse complement strand
GCCAACTTTAGCATTAAAGTCTCCCATAACTGTTACAATTTCCTGTGATTTGCAATGCGATTATGCCAATTCAAGATCATTATAAAATGTGTCGTGCTCTTCATCAGATGTGTCTGTTGTTGGTGCATACGCTTGTATGATGTTAATGATAAATGGTTTGTCACTGAGTTTCACCAAAATGATGCGATCTGATATGGTCCAGTATCATTGTAAGCATTTTGCTCTTTCTTCATCCAACACAATTCCTACTCCTCTTTCATGTTTAAATGATTGTGTAATTATCTGAAGTCGTCAGTCCTGCCCCTGTCCACCGAACTTTACACATTCCCATTATATTTGTTGTCAATCTTGTCGCTTCTTGTTTGATGTTATCTAGTTTTCCTTTCTGATAGAGTTCTTACGTTCCATGTAGCAATATTCAAAATATTTCTGTTGCGCACAATAGCTGGATGACGATCTGGTGTCACCTGCCGTACATGACTATCCCCACCGAGCAAGGTGGTCCTGTCAGAACTGTCAGAACAACCGTTTACGCCGTTAACATTATTTTCAACCCTTGTGACAGAGTCACACACCACACGCTGTGTGCACTGGTCATTAACTTGTGTCAAGTGCATTTCCCACTGGAGGCTATTTGTAGATTACACAGATGATTTGTCATTTGCGCCTGGAATTACCCGTTAAAAGTATATTAGGTGATTGCGAACCATGGTAGCCCCTGGGAGAAGGATGCCGTCACTACCACTTCCGTCATCAATACGCTGCCAATATAGATTGTCTTTCACACCGGGGACGAGGTCAGAGACTGAAGTCATTCGGGCCAAAAGGGGAGTGACGTCATTCGGGCCGACCGGAGAGTGAAGTCATTCGGGCCGACCGGAGGTTTAACTCTTTCTGGCAAACCGGAGAGTCAGTATCTTCACTTTATAGTTATCTACTGTTTGTCAATGTGTATATCATTAACGTTGCATTGTCATAGCAAATGTTTATGTATGCAATGCTTTATACGTGAATTACATATTTCTGGTATGATTGAACACATAGATTCCTTAACTGGCGCAGCTCATCATGTATCTGTTTTTGATGTCCAAATATGACATGTGTGGATAATTAAGATAGTAACAGTATTCAGTTTAATAAAACAAAATTGTACAATTATTTCAACGGTCGAAAGAATTGACATCGGTCGTCATATCTGGTAGTTTATCAAAGCTAATCGCCAGGCCGACATATAACCTTCAACTCACTTCATTTGTCGGTCACATGGTTTAGGAGGGCAAATAGACTAAGAAGCATAGTTGTAGCGCGCATTCACGTGAAGGTTCCAATGTTGAGAATTACATGAACTGATTCTACATATGGAATTAAATACGTTAACAGTTTGT
Organism: Paraescarpia echinospica; assembly: GCA_020002185.1. Taxonomy (NCBI): domain Eukaryota; kingdom Metazoa; phylum Annelida; class Polychaeta; order Sabellida; family Siboglinidae; genus Paraescarpia; species Paraescarpia echinospica. The sequence continues at coordinate 44,378 of JAHLWY010000766.1, read as the reverse complement.
TTGATGATTTTATCAGAACTAAATTCAAAACGTTGCGCTAACGTACTAACATGACGTAATTGGATTTAGTCTTCGCAAAATGCATTTTAAAAGCGATGGGAAAAACCGAGCTGAGAAACTACGTTAAAAAAACTGTTGGACTTTCGCTAAGTCAAAGACTTCCTCATCCAGTGGCCATCTTCGTTTTTTGCTTGTGGTGGCAATCTTGTTAAATCTTGACATTTCTCTGCCAGCTACTAGACAGCCATGCCCGACCGCTTGAAAGGGGAACAACTTCGTTCGCTTGCAAGGGATATTGAATTACAGTTCTAAGGCTTCCAGACAGATATTCATTTACATTTCTCAGAGACACACAATGCAATTTGCACTGAATGACCGTATTCTCTAGTCTGCAATAGTAGACCCAGTGAACTTTCTACACGCGAAGTTCTTTAGAAGAACATTGTGTTTGTACGTACAAACAAAACAACTATTTATTTAATTTATGTTGATATACGACGAGAAGACAACTTCTTTTATTTGCTCTTTCATAAAAAGTGATACCAGTGCTAGAAATGAACCCTCAAATGACATCAGTAAATGATGCCTGTCTCCGGCATATCTCTGGCACATTTCTGGTCCGTGTGATTTAGGGTGACACCCGCAGTGACGGATTAGCGATTAATGTTATGTGTATTTTCTGGCTTCCCATCTAACACATAACATTTTCGTAACATTATGATGTTTTTAAATTTGGTTATAGTTAGAAATTAGCAGTTAAATATTGTTATGAGATGTTAGCATCCAAATGTTTTCTTCTCGAAATTGAACCGAAACCTGCTAGTCGTTGCGAGGCTGAGATTCGGCGTTAGTCATACGGTACTAAACCAACCCCTCTGTGCTCGATAACATCTTTGACGACGATTTCGCGAAAGCCAAAGGCCCAGAGGCTCGCATAGAATATGACGCTGCTCGAAACCGTTATGATGGCAATACTTTGGCTCATGATTTCAGCACGCATAGATATGACAAGAACATGTTCCCGAATTCAAGGTTGGACGTTAACAATGCGGTCATTCTACTGTCTTCACTGCAAGAGTTCCTTACAACAATGCGACCGCAGTTTAGTTTGACCTATTCGAATGTCGTGGTCATTAATTAAACCACATCTTGGATGAAACGTCTTCCCACCCTATAGAGCTATAAAACTAAACAATAATAATTGCGAGATAGCCAGATGGAGCAGCATGTCACCAGGTCTATCTGGTTAAAATACGGGTGCAACAGACAAAACACGCAGTAAATTGCTCACATTACCATCTGACCTGCACAATTACATTACATAAAACTTCCTTACATTTGGAACCTCATACAGTTGCCATGGGAAACCGAGATAAAAGAAGCAAATGTATAGAACATGGAACTATTAATATAGTAGTGGTATGAATGTATCGTTTGCGTGACAAATATAAAAAATATCAAAATAAAGACATGATGATATTCCAAACGTTGTTGCGCACCTACTAAGTATGACCTTGAAGAAAGTAACCGACGAACTCATGCAGTTCTCACGAACAAAGTCTCAAAATGTAATATTTTGAATGTTGTCTAACTAGGCCTGTATCTGTAAAATCCCAATATGTGTTTGTTATCAGTTTACATTATTTTCCGCTGTATTTCCGGAGTATTGATTAGGGCCCGTGGGAGCTGGGGCCCCAGGGTACTCGGGACCCTCGGCTGTGTGCCCCAATTATAGTAATGTGCTATTGGGTGGACAGATGCAAACAACACTTTTCTCCATCCGAATCGTTCAACTGGCAACGTCTGCACAATGCATAGATAGATAGATAGATAATAATAATAATCTTTATTGATACATAATGTTAAATATAGCACAGATGTAGCAGTAGCAGTAATATGTAACATGTATACATTACGTATCAAATGGAACTAAGCAACACATTGCTTGTATTCCTTATTCATGTCATATATCCAATGAAATCTATGATTCGTGTAAAAAAAAATTATAATAATAATAAAAAAATAATAAACATCTTCATAATAAACTAGCAATTTATTTAATAATGCATTATACGAGTACCGTAAGACTGAACATCAGGTACATCTTAACATGACAACATTATGCGAGTACCGTAACACTGAACACCAGGTACATCTTAACACGACAACATTATACGAGTACCTAACACTGAACACCGGGTACATCTTAACATGATAAAATTACATTAAAGCAGCATTTATCATATGTTTGCTAGAATTAGACGCTTGGTCCTTTGTTTGAACATATGAAGAGATGTACAATATTGTAAATAGTTATTTGTAATAAATGTATTCCAGATTTTAGGACCAACATAAGCCAAAGTCAATAGTCTACAATTAGTCTTACAGTATGGTATTTTATATGTTACTTCCTGCCTTGTATTATATTTATGTGTGGATATTTGCAGGACAAATACATCATGATATATATCTGGCAACATACCCCTATTATGCTTGTACATTAGAATACAGCATAAATATTTATTTACGTCATAAATATTCATTATTTGATAAGATGTAAATAAAGGCTGCGTATGATCAATAAATCCTACATGACTTATTACACGCAAAACTCTTTTTTGGAGTAAATGAATTTTAGCAAGGTATATATTCGGGGCCCTTCCCCAGACGACATTACAATAAGTAATATATGGGTATATAAACATGTAATACAGGTTTAACAATGATTTGTTATCTAATTTGTTTGTCACCTTTTTTATAATACCAATATTCTTAGAAATTTTATTTGATATATATTTAATGTGTGCTCCAATTCAATGTATTATTTATAAGCAAACCCAAAAACTTTATCTCATGTACAGTGTTAATTTGTATGCCGTCTATGCAAATGTTATTACACCTCTCTCTTATACTGATCGTATTACTAAAGGTCACTGTGTGAGTTTTCTGTATATTCAAAGAAAGTTTATTAATGTTAAGCCATAAAGATAGTTTTTTTATTTCAGAGTTCAAAACATTTTCCATTTCATCTATATTGTTGCCTTGTATAAAGATGCTCGTGTCATCAGCAAACATAATGGTAAACGTTGTGTCAGATAAAGTAGATAAATCATTTATATAGATAAGAAAGAGTAAAGGTCCCAGAATTGAACCCTGCGGAACACCACGTTATGTTTTTAAGGGAAGATTTTGTTCCATAGAATTTTACTCGTTGTTGTCTGTTACTTAAAAAGTTACGAATCCATTGGAGTATATTTCCTCTGATTCCATAATGTGTTAATTTTCTCAATAATATATTATGATTAACGGTATCAAAGGCTTTGGCAAAATCCAGAAATAACCCAATTACGTGCTCTTTGGTATCAATTGCCTTACTAATTTTGTCAATTAGCAGTGAAATAGCCATATCAGTAGAATATCCTTTCCTAAATCCAAATTGGGAATTAGACAAGATGTTATGTTTCATTATGTAATTCATTAATCTATTGTACATTAATCTTTCAAAAACCTTTGAAAATACAGGCAAGACAGAAATAGGCCTGTAATTATTAATTAATGTTGTATCGCCATTTTTAAAAACAGGAACTATATCAGCTATTTTTAGTTGATCAGGAACATATCCTTGATCAAATGATAAATTTACAATGTAACCTAAAGGATCAAGTAGGTTGGAGAAGGCCTGTTTGACAATAATAGGTTTTATGCCATCCCATCCAGGACTAGAGTTTTTAAAATTCTTAATAATTCCCTTTATCTCATCTGGTGTGGTTGGCGACAAATACATTGAATTTTTATAGACTCTTTGGAGGTAGTCATCAGGTCTCTCTGATATGACTGGTATTTTATCAGCCAGTTCTGGACCTATACTTGTAAAATATTCATTAAATGTATCAGCTATGCATTTTTATTTTTTGTTAATTTACCGTCAATTAGTAATTTGTCATTAGATAAAAATGCTTCCTTCCTTCCTATAATATTCTTTAAGATTATCCAGGTTTTTTTTAAATTACCCTTGTGCTGTTGAAGCTCATGTCGATAGTATTCTCTTTCTGCTACAGTAATAAGACAATTTATTTTATTTCTATATCTTTTATAATTAGTTTCATTGAAGACAGTCGGTTTTTTCAAGTAATACATATACAATTTGTTTTTAGTTCTAATGGAGTGTCGGAGTCCCATAGTAATCCACGGTTTATGTTTTCTTTTCCTAATAGTTGTGTTAGCTAACGGAAATGAATTATTGTATGCAACTAATATCTCATTAATGAATACAGAATAACATTCTTGTGGATCTCTGCATGCATAAACGTCATCCCAGCATATTTTATCTATACTCTCTTTGAATGTAGCAGTAGTCTGCGCATTATATATTCTAGTCGCTATTGTCATTTCTACCTTTGTGCTATCAGTATGTTTAGTGAGCAAAAATATTGGTAGGTGGTCAGAAATATCTGTATATATTATTCCATGCAATTGATAATTTGCACCAATTAAATCATTGCTGTATATATTATCGATGACAGTGGCAGTTGTTGCTGTTATTCTAGTAGGCTTGCTGATAAGGGGTATAAATGCCTGTTGGAACATTGCATCTATGTAATCTTGAGTTTCCGTGTGACTACCATAATTAAGTAGATTAATGTTAAAGTCACCCATTATGTAACACTGTTTATTATCAACCTTGAGAGTTTGTATAATATTGATAACATGTTCTGTGAAAGCAGTAATGTTTGTATTAGGTGGTCGATAGACAACACCTACAGTTATTTTGTTGTTGCATGTCTTAGACCGAGTCTTGATTTCAATAAAAACGCATTCCAGATATTCAGTTATGACACTCATTTCTGGTAATTCAGTACACTCAAGGGACTTACGAACATATAAGGATACACCACCTCCCTTCTTGGAGGGCCTAGTCAAATGTATACTTTTGTACTCTGGCAATTCATACAGGTCAAGATTGTCATTATGTAACCAAGTTTCGCTTAGACCGATGACCGAGAACCTGTTATCGATCAGTGACAAGAAGTCACCCAATTTGCTAATGTTCTTTGGCAAGCTACGGATATTTAAATGCATAATTGAAAACTCGTCATCAGAGATATTATTTCTTTTTATAACTTCATTAATGTCATCTTCAAGATAATATTTAGTATTTACAAAGCTATCTGTTGTGAGTAAATTACAATCGGGATCTATATTCCGCATTGCAGCATTGCCAGTTTCATAATCTTGTACATCACCTAAGGTAGTATTACGTAATTGGCTCATAGCAATGAAGTGCAGTATATGCATACATATTCACACAGTACACAATAATGCTTCTATAGCTGCATATAACATTTACAGATCGTTTTATAAAAAACAACGTTATGTGACATCTGTTAAGTTGTAGTAGGTTAGTTAGAATACATGATATATATCGATAACATATAGTAATAAAGTATATATGAGTAATTAAATAAGACACGAACCATATGTAGAATACGAAGGTGTCCATGAATGAGACCATGAATGGTACAGTCCCTCTGTGAACAAGCACCATGATAGGCCGACTAGAGATACAAAATATCCACCGTGACTTGGGCCAATGTCCAACGCAATTACAGTGCATTTAGTTCATCAACTCGACTGACGGTTTTGATTGTTCCCTTTAGGTCCTTTATGACAATCCTTCCATCATTCGACCAACAGTCGAGAATCTTGTGCTGTTTCTTTAATGTCCGGCACAAGAACAGTAGTCTTGCTCTCTTCTGGGTGAGATCTTCGGATATGTAAACATTTGATCGTTTGGTGCGTAGCCGTTTTCGAGCTTTAATGAAGTCATTCTTCGATTTATAGTCTTTGAACTGGACTATAATTTGGCGCGAGTGGTTTTTATTTGTGGCGGATTTTCTAGGCCCAATCCTATGGGCTCTGTTGATATGGTCCATTTTTAATGGGACGTCCATATCGTTAAACAAGTCAGTGATAATCTTATCAATTTGTTCACCGTCTTTGTTTTCAACTATTCCTGTAATGCGCACCGAGGACCGACGGCTGTACTGCTCCAGGTTATCAACAGCTTGCTCAAGTTGTTCAATTCGTGTGTCCTTGTCTGTCAACTCCTTTTCAAGATTTTCGAGCCTTCTATTTATTTTGTCAGCAACTATTGTAGCAATCCGGGTAGCAAGGGCCGCGATTACGTCATCGTCACTTAGCGCTAGCTTGATTTGTTCTACAAGTTCATCGGTGTTCGTGATCGGTTTCTTCTTGCCCATTGTTGCTGGTGGTTGTCTGTTACGCAATAGTAGGGTCTAATCACAGGCTAAGCAGCAAACGTTGGCGGTTTTGAGCGTGTCGTGGGCGACAATATGGTTGTTACACGATCCGATATATTTTACCGGCGTGCAAGTTCAAGAAAATATCACAATTTAACACCCACCGCGTTCCTGAGTGTCCACTAGTCGACCTTGTTCACTTCAGCAAAAAACACGGGACCTTTCAGAGCATTTCTCTTACATTCTCACTCCCAAATCGAGGAGTGCGAAGAAATCGTGCAGTCTGACCATGGCACACCTGATATGTGAACAGAACAGAACATCAGTTTTGTCACCATTTAATTAAAGTTTGTTTGCTGTCATCCAACCGTTGATGTCAGCAATGCATGTTTCTAGCTGAGATATGGCAACAGATGTGTCGGGGATCTTGAATGTTGTGTAGAGCTGCGTGTCGTCAGCTTACATATGAAAATCCAAGCCATGTTAGATTTTGCAACCCAGTTCACCAGCCGTGTATATGGTGAACAGTGACAGTCAGTCTTGGGGGACACCATATGTCAGCACGGACACGTTCGAGATGGCTTCTCCAATCTTAATAGCTTGTTTTCTGTTTTCGAGATACGAGGTAAACCAGTTTAGTGCTGTGCCCGAAAGGCCGATCTTCTTAGACAGACGTGACACAAGCACCTGGTGGTCAATCGTGTCAAAGGAGGACTAGACACGAGACACACTGATTATCTGCAGATAAGAGTAAATCGTTCTGGATTCTTAGTAGTGCAGTCTCTGTACTGTGGCCCTTTCTGTAAGCTGACTGATTCACTTCAAATAAGTTGTGCTGTGCCATGTGACGTGACAAACGTGACGACACCACCTTCTCAATTTCTTCGGACAGGAAACTGAGATTAGATATCAGTCGGCAGTCATAAGTGCTGCTTTCAAGTTAGCTGACACATCTCCTGTGGCCAGCGAGATGTTCATAATCCTGATAATGACAGGGACAAGTGCGTCAAGGCAATTGTTCAGCATCCGTGTCAGCAGAGGATCGAGAGCGAAGGATCGAGGAGCAGATGGTGTAATGATGTTTCTGAACTCATCATTAGAGGCTGGCGACAGACTGTCCAACGGATGACTTCCATCGTGTTCATAAGTAGTGATCTGGGCATCACGTTGTGCTCCCGCTCGGTGATCTAGTGCACAGCGAAAGCTTGCAGTTTTCTCTTGGGAAAAATTTTGGAAAACTTGAGCCAGAGCTTCTGGAGAGGCATGTGTTGGCAGTGGCGGGTCCACCAGAGCTTCTGGAGAGGCATGTGTTGGCAGTGGCGGGTCCACCAGAGCTTCTGGAGAGGCACGTGTTGGCAGTGGCGGGTCCACCAGAGCTTCTAGAGAGGCACGTGTTGGCAGTGGCGGGTCCACCCGAGCTTCTGGAGAGGCATGTGTTGGCAGTGGCAGGTCCACCAGAGCTTCTGGAGAGGCATGTGTTGGCAGTGGATGGTCCACCAGAGCTTCTGGAGAGGCATGTGTTGGCAGTGGCGGGTCCACCAGAGCTTCTGGAGAGGCATGTGTTGGCAGTGGCGGGTCCACCAGAGCTTCTGGAGAGGCATGTGTTGGCAGTGGCGGGTCCACCAGAGCTTCTGGAGAGGCATGTGTTGGCAGTGGCGGGTCCACCAGAGCTTCTGGAGAGGCATGTGTTGGCAGCGGCGGGTCCACCCGAGTGTGCATCAATGTTTGCACAATGCTGTAGAGGTTCTTTTGGTGTGATCCACCCTCAACAACTAGTACAGTCGGAAGGTATTCCCCCCATGCACCCAGTGGATTTCTAAATGAAACTTACTTTTTTGCAACCCTGAAGGTGTCTAGTAAACAGATTTGGATGTTCACATTTCAAAATAATGTCCAAAGGGATCCGTTTGGCCATCTTGGATTTTGTTACGCGTGACTGGTAAAATCAAGGATACCCATAACTTTTGAACCATTCATTATAATTTCAAATATTCAAAGACAAATGAACCCACTTTTTCGTATAACTGTGGCATGAGGAATCGCTTGAGATGGTTATTTTGACGATTCAAACATATTTATTGCTTCAAAATGCACATAATACCATATTTTCATGCCTGAAATCGAGTCAAATACTAAGTTAAGGATAGGTGATTGCGCATAAGCACTGACTCAACATTATATGCCATTACTAGGCAGAAAATGGGCTAATTATGAGTCCAAGAAGCAAGGAAACTACACGAAATCTACCTACTACGAACAGTATCTACGTCTACTCAAGAACTAGCTATCCGAAACTTACACTCGACACTACACACTAATCATCATCATCGCCAAGAAGTAGCTCATTATAGTCAATCTGCTGATCATCTTCCTCTTCTCCCTCCTCCTCCTCAGCAGCTTTCTCAAGCAAGTCAATGAGTGAGGGAGGCAAGATGGGTCCACACGACCACACTGGCTCCAGTACACCCTCCTCAGTCTTCACCCATCCCTGTCCATCATCGTAGGGCTTGGGTTGGGTCGCCAGAAGCGAGGTTGGTTGGCCCGCTTGTACTTGGCTAGTCGGTAGTTGACCCAGCCAGCATGGAGAATTAGCAGGGTGGGAGGAGAGCCAGGTCAACCTTGGACTTGTTTTCCCACCATCTTTATGAGCATCTTGCCTGGCACAGCATCCGCTGATGTCTCGCGATCCTGACCGTACATGAGGCAGGTGAAGGTCTCCAAATCTGCCATCACTTCCGGCTTCACTGTCCAGTCATCAATAAGTTTCTTGAAAACGTTATGATACTTAGGGTTCTTCTGGAGCTTTGTCAGGGGCGCCACATTGCCTTTGCCCTTGAAGGCGCTGGTGCAGTCCTCGCCTGAAAACATGTAGAACCCGACCAGCGTGCTTCAGTGACTTGGCCAGCTCTGTCTCGTTGACTATCTGGCGGTGCTTGCCCATGCTGGTGTCGATATAGACGGTGAGGCTGATAGAATACGAGTGGTGGAGCAGGATGAAGAATATGTCACTATCAGGAATTCTCACTACAGCCGACTTGTACCCTTGCTTGGTGGAATATTGTCCGTCTCCTCCTGGTCTGAGGACAACTCATCAATCTCGCACGTAGTCACTTCACCTTCCTTAACACGTTCGACCTCAGTGGGTGCATGAAGGCCCTTCCCCTTAGATGGAAATTTCCTGAGAAGTACAAGTCGCATGCAGTCACCCCAGGGCAGTTCCACATTGTGATGAATTACATGGGTATGGTGACTGGGCACAAGTTCAGGGGCTCGGACTAAGCTGAGATTATCCCCAAAGTTGGCCTCGTCACCAGCGGCTGTCTGAACAGTGTTGTCAGTGGGAAGGCTTATGCTAAGGCGTTATTCTGTCTGAAGACTGTCTGTGAGGTGATGGAGCGGCTACTGATGGAGAAGTTTGAACAGGGAGGAGGAAAACGTCCAGGTAGACAACCAAGTGGCCCTCCTCAACCTGGTTAAGTCCTGCAGCCGAGAGAACCTCGACCTCGCTCTCCAGGACCCCTCAACTCTCACCATCGTCAACAAGTACGTGGAGTTTGAGGACAAGGTGCGTGCCGGTCACCTGGGCAAGACTCCTAACCTCTGGTTCGGCTTCATTGAACACACCCGCCTCATCCTCATCTATTCTGTGAAGACCAACAACATCAAGCTCTACCACAAGAGCAATGGGGAGATATTCTACGCATTTGATGGCCCGAACTACTTCGGGTACTTGGCCTGGCTGGAGGTGCTTTTTTACTAACATCGACCTGTCTCACCCTGGCGCGAAGGAGCAGCATTGCAGTGGCACTGTCATTCATTTCCGGTGTACTCAGCGCAGTCGACAAAACCATGGAGGAGACATTCATGAAGTTCACCAAGTCGACAGGAGGTCTAGTATGGCTGTTCTCAATGTCCGCTGTTTATCAGCATTGAAATCAAGTAGAGCGAGGAAGCTGTGCAGCAAACACTCACTGCTACCCAGAACTTCATCGACCCCTTCGCCATCCCTGACAAAGACCGGCTCTACAACGTCGCATCCGGGATTCCTGTTTCCCCGGAGGTCGAGATCGATGTCCTTCGAACTGACACAGTTGGTAAGGAAGCTAAGAAGGCCTTCATCACTGATCGTTTCCGGAATGGGTCATCTGAGGAGACCTTCTTTGAAACCATCAAGAAGCAGAAGCTGAAGACGATGGAGGCCTCAAACAAGACAATCGAGCTCACCTCCACACAGGGAAAGTTCATCCAGTACTGTGAGCAGAGCAACCTGGCCTTTATTCTTCTTATCAAGTCGCAGCTCCTGGATGAGCCTCTCGACCTTGATGAACTGATGCGGTACTCCCTCACCCCTGTTCCTCCCAGCCTCGGCACCCCCGACGGATTCTTTGCCAAAATGAACAAGGCCTCCATGCTACACTTCTTGCTAAATGACAACCCCCGAGGTGGTGCCCTACCCAAAAGACGCGATCCACATCCAGGATGGCATGGCTCTCTGACACGTGCTCACCAATCTGCCCCAGACGAACGGTGACATTTGCCTCCAGGTGCTGGACCAGATGGCTGCCAAAAAGAACTTAGTGTTCCCCTGACTGCTATCATGCAGACTCTATCAAGGCACATGAGAGATAGCGCCATGGCTTCTCACAGAAGTACATCATCGATGGCCCGACCACCAGGAAGCCCGCCGACTTCAAACTGTTCCTGGCCAATGAAGAAAACAAGCAACAGCTCAGCCACCTGCTGCTCCGGGTCTGGAGCAGCAAGGTGGCGGCCTCGCGAATCGAGAAGTGCGGGGCAGCAGTTGCCATCGTGGAGGGGAAGGCACATCAGCTGGACTCATCCAATGGTGAAGTGACAACGCGCGAGATCGATGAGTTGTCCTCAGACCAGGAGGAGACGGACACCCGGGTCGTTCTCTACCTCCAATATGCCACCAAGCAAGGGTACAAGTCGGCTGTAGTGAGAATTCCTGATAGTGACATATTCTTCATCCTGCTCTACCACTCGCACTCCATCAGCCTCACCATCTATCTCGACACCGGCATGGGCAAGCACCACCAGATAGTCACCGTGGCGGAGCTGGCCAAGTCACTGGAGCACGCTGGTTGGGTTCTACGTGTTCTCAGGCGAGGACTGCACCAGCGCCTTCAATGGCAATGGCAAAGTGGCGCCCCTGTAAAAGCTCCAGAGGAACCCTAAGTATCGTAACGTTTTCAAGAAACTTATTGATGACTGGACGATGAAGCTGGAAGTGATGGCAGATTTGGAGACCTTCACCTGCCTCATGTACAGTCAGGCTCGCGATACATCAGCGGATGCTGTGCGAGGCAAGATGCTCATAAAGAAGAACACAAGAAGCTCACCACCAAGTCCAAGGTTGACCTGGTTCTCCTCCCACCCTGCTAATTCTCCATGTTGGCCGGGTCAACTACCGACTAGCCAAGTACAGGCGACCCAAGCCCTACGATGATGGACAGTGATGGGTGAAGACTGAGGAGGGTGTACTGGAGCCAGTGTGGTCGTGTGGACCCATCTTGCCTCCCCCACTCATTGACTTGCTTGAGAAAGCTGCTGAGGAGGAGGAGGGAGAAGAGGAAGATGATCAGCAGATTGACTATGATGAGCTGCTTCTTGGCGATGATGATGATTAGTGTGTAGTGTCGAGTGTAAGTTTTGGATAGACAGTTCTTGAGTAGACGTAGATATTGATCGTAGTGGGTAGATTTCGTGTAGTTTCCTTGCTTCTTGGACTCGTAATTAGCCCATTTTCTGCCTAGTAGTGGCATATAATGTTGAGTCAGTGCTTATGCGCAATCACCTATCCTTAACTTAGTATTTGACTAAATTTCAGGCATGAAAATATGGTAGCATGTGCATTTTGAAGCAATAAATATGTTTGAATCGTCAAAATAACCATCTCAAGCGATTCCTCATGCCACAGTTATACGAAAAAGTGGGTTCATTTGTCTTTGTATAATGAATGGTTCAAAAGTTATGGGTATCCTTGATTTTACCAGTCACGCGTAACAAAATCCAAGGTGGCCGCCAAACGGATCCCTTCGGACATTATTTTGAAATGTGAACATCCAAATCTGTTTACTAGACACCTTCAGGGTTGCAAAAAAGTAAGTTTCATTTAGAAATCCACTGGGTGCATGAGGGGCATACCTTGCGACTGTACTAAACCTTGTTGGAATAGTATCGATGTTCGGCTTGATGAAGACAGTTATTTGCGACCGTGCACTGGTATCTGAACATCTGGCGATGAATTTCAAGTCCAGATTTCCGGCATACACGTTCATATTTCCGACGTGTCTATCTCCTTGCGTAGCTCTTTGTTGTACCATTTCACGTCGGGTCGCACCGTGATCGTCTTCTGCCTTACGGGAGCATATTTATCCAACAAGCCGCGCAAGACCGAGTCATATTGGCAAACGAGTCCATCCAAGAGCAGTGTACAGCTCTGACTGAGAAATGTCTGCCTGCATGTCACACGCACTTACAATGTGGTATTATCTGTAGCCTCTTTTCGTAAGAGCACAAGGTTTACAACCTTGTATCTTGAATGCAAAATGGTCGGATATACCCAGATTCTCAACCACGATATCACCAATGATGTCTGCTTCGGATTACGTGATTATCAGGTCTAGGGTGCGACCAAGTGAATGTGTCTTTTCCATCACATGCTGATGCAGACCATGAGATTCTAGGATGTTGTGAAAGCGTAGTCTTTGTATCATCCAACAAATCAATGTGTATGTTGAAATCTCCGACAATCACCAAGTTGTCATGGCCAAAGCAGAAACACTGCAGAAAATCTTAAAATTTGTCCATGAACATCGATGCGCTCAGACCATTACGGGTAGACGGTGGAGGACTATAGATAATACATACCCGGAAACAGTATGATCTATACATCACTTCAAATGATCTGTATGTCTTTGTCACAAGTTGCCTCATTTCGAAAGATGCTTGGTGATGACACCAACACCTCCTCCAGTTCTGTCACTACACGGTTTGTGGTCAAATTTGTAGCCGTTTGGTGACAACGCATTTATCTCTGTCCGACTAGCATCACCCGGGCTCAGCCAGGTTTCTGTCAGTGCTGGAATATCAAGTTCATTGTCATCAAGCAACTTGACAAGTTGATCCACTTTAGATTTCACGGACCGGGTATTTAGTAGACATGCAGTTATTGTAGGTCTCGCACACAATTGTCCAGAGCTGGGTAAAGTCAGGTTACAGAGGCACATCTAATTAGCAGTGATTCAGTCCTATTGTATGTGATCATGCTGTAGGAATGGTTGTTCAATGTTCTTGTTGTCAACGTCACGCCTGGTCGACCAGCGATGTCGCAACACAGGTGCAGGTCACCTGGACAGGTGCACACAATGTAGAAGTTACTAAAATACAACAAAATTATAAAACGTATGCTAAAACAGCATAGTCCAGCATCATCATTAGACTTTAATAAAACCAACTGTATAAACTTTGCGCTGTGTCCTGGATAAAATAGAAATATTCCAGAGCTTCTTACGGTGCAGCCACATACAGGCACATCCCACAAAACTTCTCAAGTGACTCCTTGTATTAGGCCTTTTTATTATTAGTTGTCCTTTTAACAATGGTATTCCTGCGTGCAAAGTGACATCAATTATAATAATGTTTTTATTAATTATAATAGTCTGCTACAAGTATTCACCTGCTGTATTATTGTCTTGTGCGATTTTCAAATTTATGGGATATATAAATAACAATATAAAACAGCTCACTCACTCACTCACTCACTCACTCACTCACTCACTCACTCACATAAAGCAACACAGTTGAGTAAATGACGTCTCACTGCCTGTGGTCGTGGTTGTAGGTTTGATCATTGATGCATTTGGTGAGTTGAGAGATCAGTTGGCCCAGGTACAGGAGGATCTGGAGGTAAGTTGTTTGAAGGCACACCCTGAGTGTCGGCAGGCTGGAAGGAGATGGGGAGTTGGTACAGATGGTGTGAGAGTTGTGGAGCAGTAAGGAGTATTTTATGAGAGTGTGAGGGTATAAAGAACTTGTATGGAATATTGGGAGGTTATTCACAAGTAGGGTGGCTACAGGGGCTTTGGGAGGCAGGTAGTGTCATTAGTGACTGCCAGCTTCTCTAGTTAATCAATAGGTATTGCTGTCACTGGTACTAGATTCTTGATCTATCAAGAAGATTGCACATTTGAAAAAGATAATATAAGGGGAGAACACGTAGTAACATACACAGTGAATTTGTCAGTTGAAAATTAGAAGTAATAAGATGTTAATCCAGGCTTATGAAATAAAATTAGAAAGAGAAGCAGATTGCAAAGAAGCTGTTTGATGTAACATAGTTACAGGAAACTCAACGTTAACAGTTGGGTTAGTTTATCGAAGTCCAAACATAAGCATAGAAGAGAATGAAAAAATACAAAACGCTATAAGGGAAGTAAGCAAACGGGACTGTATTATTATGGGGGATTTTAACCATAGGCATATACAATGGAAATCTCTTCAGAGTATGGGGAGTGAGGACCACAAGTTTTTAGTTCAAGATGCTTTCCTTTCTTAACATGTGCTAGAACCAACCAGGGATGAGAATGTGTTAGACATACCGTAGTTTTGTCCTCACAGAATGAATTAGTTGACAATGTCAAGATACGTGAGCCACTGGGGAGTAGCGATCACAACCAGATACATTTTACCATCAAAGTAAAATCAGAAAGGAATAGTAAAAAGCAGTATAGGAGAAATTTCCACAAAGGAAGGTACAAGGACATGAGGAAATATTGAGCAAAGATAGACTGGAATAACACACTGAAAAATAAGACAGCAACAGAATGCTAGAATATATTAAAGAGTGAAATTAAGTGCATAGTCGATAAATTTGTACCCTTCAAAAAACAAGGGAAACGGTCCAAAAAGAAACACTTATCGAAAGAAGCCATTACAAAAATTAAGTATAAACAAATGATGTGGAAGTCATATAGATGTACTAGAAATGATGAAGACTACAACAGTTATAAAGAAGCACTTAACCAAGCTCCAGCTGAAATTAGAAATTCAAAGAAAAGCTATAAACAACAATTAGCTAGTAATGTAAAACATGACAGCAAGAGTTTTTATGCGTATGTTCGAAGCAAACAGAAAGTTCAAGATGAGGTCGGTCCTCTAGAAGATAGTGCTGGAAATATAATATCAGAGGGATTCTTAATGGCAAAAGACCTGAATGAGTACTTTAGTTCAGTGTTTACCAGAGAAGATATTAGTTCACTACCAGTACCAGAGGCTAAGTTCAAGGGGCAGATTCAGACTATTTAGGACAATTAATTGTAACCCCGGAAATGGTAGCTAATAAAATAAGGGCTATGAAGGATAGTAAATCACCTGGAGTGGATGGGATTCTGCCCAAACTACTATTGGAAATTGTAGAACAAATTAGTGTACCGCTTGCAACAGTTTTCAATTTGTCATTAGAAGAGGGAGTGGTTCCTTTAGAATGGAAAGAGGCAAACATTATACCGTTATTTAAAAAAGGTTCGAGAAACAAGTCGGAGAACTATAGACCAGTTAGATTAACATCAGTGATTTGCAAATTATTAGAAAGACTAATTAAAGATCACATGGTGGATTTTCTTGTTAAACAAAACTTGATAAACCCATCTCAACATAGTTTTTTTAAAGCGAGGTCATGCTTAACAAATATGTTATGTTTTTTTGAAGACATCACTAAGTGATTAGATGAGGGATCACCGGTAGATATCGTCTACTTAGATTTTCAAAAAGCTTTTGACAAACTACAACATCAAAGATTACTGCTGAAACTAAAGGCCCATGGCATAGGAAATGGTATAATAAACTGGATAGAACAATGGCTGATTGACAACATGTAGTAGTTGATGGGGAGGCTTCAAACTGGAAATCGGTGTTGAGTGGGGTACCACAGGGATCAGTATTAGGACCTATATTATTCTTAATATATATCAACGATTTGGATGATGAAATAACAAGCAAGGTGTTGAAATTTGCGGATGATACAAAAGTGTTTAGAAGGATTAAAAGTGATGGAGATAGACAGCATTTACAAGATGATCTTGACAGGTTGATCAAATGGTCTGAAAAGTGGCAAATGCTGTTCAATTTTGGGAAATGTAAATGCCTCCACACAGGACATGGGAACAAAGAGGTAGAATATACAATGGGGGGTACTGTACTAAGTACTACTGTAAAAGAAAATGACTTATGGTTAACCATTAGTGCTGATAGAAAGGTTTCAGAGCAGTGCGGAATTGCAGCTTCAGAGGGAAATCAAATCCTTGGATTAATTAGGCGAAACATAACGTATAAGGAAAAAGAGCTAATAATACCGCTGTACAAAACAATAGTTAGGCCTCATTTAGAATATTGTATTCAAGCGTGGAGGCCATATCGCAGGAAGGACATAGATATGCTAGAAAGAGTGCAGAGGAGAGCAACTAAAATGATACCAAAACTGAGGGATCTTAGTTACGAAATACGCCTTAAAAATGCGGTTTAACAACACTAGAGACCAGGGGATTGAGAGGAGATCAGATAGAAGTGTTTAAAATATTGAATGGTTATGAAAATATTGATAGAAATATATTTTTTTTCAATTAAGAAAGATAGAAGGACTAGAGGACATGAAGTTACATTAGCAAAGGAGCAGAGTAGATTAGATATAAGAAAGTTTTCATTTTCACAAACGACTGTAAATGAATGGAACAGATTATCTGCTGATTGTGTGGGTGCTAGTAGCGTGAATATGTTTAAAAATAAAATCGACACACCTCAGACGGGCGGGATACACATAGATAAAAGGGTCGGACTCTTGATAAGCCAAAGGGCTTCCTTGTCCACCTGCCACCTAAAGTTGATTCTCTGGGTGGCAATCTTGTTAAATCTTGTTAAATTATTTATTCTGTCAAAGTATTGAAGATGGATTATCACCACGTCTTAAATCAAATCATAAAACAGTAATTGTCTTGTACTGATACAAACCCTTCCTTCTGCAGTCGTCGTGCTTCATATGTGGCATTGGTAAAGACTACTTCGACAAAGTACCACATGGCTTTGAGACTCACATACAGAAAGAACACAACTTTGCCAACTACATGTAAGTGTTGCATTCCCTCAGAGGCCTCGTGTAAAACTTGTAGTGATTCAATCAGTGTAAATGTCAGTGTATAGGCCATTGCATTTTTCCTATTTCCTAAAATTAAAGCTGTCTGTTACATTAAATGTTGCTTAGGGAAAGTAGATTCTATTCAGGAAAATTTGGGAATGTTTAATTTTAATGCTCTGTGTGAACATTGCTGAAATGACATCAAAAATTATTCTTTGTATGTTCATAACAAATTCTTATTAATTTGCCGTGTGTGTTTTAGGTTCTTCCTGATGCATCTCATCAACAAGCCGGACACGGAATACACTGGGCAGGTAAGTGCAGATGGTCAAGCTTCTTACTGACTGCATTACCCAGTTTCCAGCCTGATATACTTCAGAAATAACACAAAGTGTCGGTTAAGCCAGTTATTTTTGATCAGGACTTTCCAGGGACACCCATAAAATTAATCGGAAAATAACTATAGACTTATAGCTGAGAACACGCTCAGCAAGCAGAAGAAAATTATCCAATGTATTGCATTATTATTGGAAAATAAATTTGTATTGTATTGTAAATGTGACATTGAAGTTTTTGTTTTGGTAGAAAATATGAACAAATGTGGATGTTCTACATATAAAATTACACGCACTTAAGAAACCGTCTACTTTAGGCTTTTAAGTAATATCCGAAACACTAATTTGCCCCTCCATTGCCGTAATACTGAAGGAGGAATGTGTTGTTTGCCTCCAGGAGACCTACGTATGGGAATTGTATCAACAACGGTGTTGGGACTTCTTCCCTGTGGGAGACTGCTTCCGCAAGCACTACGAGGAGGAACTGGGAAGCTGAGGCTTCTTCCCGTGACACCCATGAGAGCTTCCCCATCCTGCCATCGCTGTCAAGTCATATGTGTGTCATGTGACTTGTGGACAGTTTACTCCGACATACTGCATGGTTTCTTGTCTCAACATCCAGTAACGCAATCTTGCAGTTTGTCGGGAAAGTGATGATGCAACATCCAATGTTACAAGCTTTGGGTGATCCCTGATGGATGATCCTTGATGTGATACAATCTGGATGTAGAAACCTAGTATTCTTTGTTATTTACCTTGTGTGATATTGAATGTTGTAATTTTTTTATGTAGTTCGAATCCCTGGAGGATTTCGTTCAACGGGAGTGGCAGAAACCGTGGTTATCTGCAGGTCCTGTTGGATGAAACGTTTCCAAAGTTGTGGTTTTAATGAGTATAGAGGCAGGAGGAGAAAGAATCATCACATTTTATTTATGAAGTGTTTACAACATATTGTTTTCGTATTTCTGTTGCTTCTGTGTCTAACAGATGATAAGTTGTTACTGCAGTTCTCCACATTAGTTAAGTTCTCATCAAAATTTTGTGTGTTAATATTTAAACTATTTCTCAGTTTTTTTCGTTGTGTTGTTTATTGTTTTACTTGGTTAGATTTTCTTGTCTCATCTGTTAGTCGTTTTGCTGTTGATTTTACAATGTAGTGTAACGTTATGTTGTTTATATAATGTATCGCCCTTTATAACATGATGTACAGCAACGTATTGAGGAAGTTGGCCCTTGTCAGTCTTCAAATGCAGCAGTGTATACATTTTAGCAAGAGACGTTGATGAACCCGAAGTAGAAATCGCGTGCTTCCAAGTGTAGGATTGTTTGATGTGATGAGTGTGTTTGTGTACACGCACCCCGAGTGGCATGCCAGTATTTGAAGGCAATAAATTATTATCCATTATTACAGTCACATTTTCACGTTTTCTTTCTGAGTCTTCAAAGGATAGGATGTGATGACATTAACAAGCCATTGGCACATTACATAACAGTTGGAGCTTAGACCAGTAGTGAGTATCCAGGGGTTGCAGATATCTAGGGATGGCTTACCTAAAGGTAGAAGATACCCAGGGTGGCACGTATCCCAGGGAGA
Source organism: Paraescarpia echinospica (assembly GCA_020002185.1). NCBI lineage: Eukaryota > Metazoa > Annelida > Polychaeta > Sabellida > Siboglinidae > Paraescarpia > Paraescarpia echinospica. The sequence continues at coordinate 25,037 of JAHLWY010000766.1, read as the reverse complement.
AAGATATTGAGGGATGGCAGATACAGAGTAAGAGGCAGATATCCAGGGGATGACAGATATGTAATATTTTATAGCATTTAGGATCCTACCATATTACTATCACATTACTGCAAGTGTGAATACAGACGGATTGTTTTGGAATGTACCACAGAACTTATGTTTTTGCACTGACAAACACTCAGATGCAGAAGTTGTGTCTATTTTTCAAGGAAACGTATGGAACATGACTAGTCTTGAGAACGTAGACACCATGCACACATGCATGCATTTACACACATCCGCACACATTTATACATGACATTATACAGTGCAATCTTCTAGAATGAATTTGTTAGTTGGAAAACTGTTAGTGAACATTTCATAGGTACCGTGCATGGGAAAAAATGAAAAAACAGAAACAAACTCGATCATTTTGGTTTATTTTATTCATCATTGTGTACAGCAATACAAATTCCATCTGCCTATGATGCTGGCAGTTACACCCGACCATCCAGTATGGAAACAAAGATTCATTCCTCTGAAACAGGAGTTTCCCTTCATGTATCATCATGCGATAAGTTTAACCAATGCTTTGTAAAAGTATAAAATCACAAACAAAAAATAACTAGATTTCATGCCATATTTGGGGGTTTGTATATCTTCACCCAATTGTTACACAATCTACTGTTGTTTTTCAATAAACCACTACACTACTGCTATGGACAGTGAAAAGCTGAAAGCCACAATTAAGTGGTTGTTGATAACATTGTTATGGTTCTAAAAAAAATTTAAAGTATATGTAATCAAAAATCAACTGATTTTATCTTGGACTGGTGATCTGTGCTACTTAGTACATGTAACTGGGTAAGTTAACTACTTTCATAATTCTTTTGTTCAACAGCACCAGTCACAAATAAATAATATATATATTGTTAACTTAGTAACTGAAAATGACAGATGTTAATTCACAGGAAATAGTTTTTCAGAAAATTATAACCATGTGTTTTACACGTAACCAAACAAAATCCGTCATATTGTTAAATATAGACATGTATAGTAGTCTCGCTCTCATCTGATCTCACGTGTAAGAACAAGTTGATATTGTTGAACTCTCCAATAGCTAGGGTGGCAATCTTATTAACTTGAATTAGCGTTCATTGACTGATTAATCAACACCTAAATCTGCAAAATAAAACAAAAATATGAGGATTTAAATATTATTAACATTGATAAAAATCACTCTTTGATATGTTGTTAAATGATATTACTTTTTTCAAAGAGCAAGTAAACAGAAATAAAAATTAACTCTTCAATAATCTGCGAGTCATACAAAATGTAAATATTCCTGAAGGCAAATTCTCTAAGTGGACGGTTAACTTGTAAAGTATGAATGTCTTGCTAACACTAAATGCAGTTGATGAATGTCGTAGTGCATTGTTCATGAATGTCTGCGCCCGCATTGTTCTTGGATGTCACAGTGCAATGTGCCTGCATTGTTCATAAATGTCACAGTGTGACTGCATTGGTTGTGAATGTTACAGTATGCCTGGATTGTTTGTGAATGTCACAGTGTGCCTGCATTGTTTGTGAATGTCACAGTGTGACTGCATTGTTAGTGAATGTCAGTGTGCCTGCATTGTTTGTGAATGTCAGTGTGGCTGAATTGTTTGTGAATGTCAGTGTGCCTGCATTGTTTGTGAATGTCCGTGTGCCTGCATTGTTTGTGAATGTCAGTGTGCCTGCATTGTTTGTGAATGTCACAGTGTGCCTGCATTGTTAGTGAATGTCAGTGTGACTGCATTGTTTGTGAATGTCAGTGTGTCTGCATTGTTTGTGAATGTCAGTGTGCCTGCATTGTTTGTGAATGTCAGTGTGCCTGCATTGTTTGTGAATGTCAGTGTGCCTGCATTGTTTGTGAATGTCACAGTGTGTCTGCATTGTTTGTGAATGTCAGTGTGCCTGCATTGTTAGTGAATGTCAGTGTGACTGCATTGTTTGTGAATGTCAGTGTGCCTGCATTGTTTGTGAATGTCAGTGTGCCTGCATTGTTTGTGAATGTCAGTGTGCCTGCATTGTTTGTGAATGTCGCAGTGTGCCTGCATTGTTTGTGAATGTCAGTGTGACTGCATTGTTTGTGAATGTCAGTGTGCCTGCATTATTCATGAATGTTACAGCATGCCTGCATTGTTATAGGTTCAGTCAGTGTCGGAGGGGAGGGTTGGTCAATTAATTTGGAAACAAACTCTAACATAAGCAACAAGACTTGATGGAAAATCATGCACCGCATGGGTCATTCTCTCTCAACTAACACAGTATAAAAACGGGTATCTATCACACATTGCCTATGACAGTGACTAGTACCGGATTGGTGAGAACACAGGTCAAAGTGCATGTACCAAAAAACATGGGCTTTACAGTTAGCATCACCAACTCTAGAAAGTGACAATTCACACATTCTTCAAAACAACTTTACTTATGTTAACTAAAGGTTGCAATCTCTAAATCTGTATTAGGTTTACAACAAACCTCGACTTGTAAACAACATAATTAGTCGTGCAATGCCTGCAAGCCTATATTTTGTAAATAAAACATCCATGTTGTTTATGTCAGCACGTGTGCTGTAATTACGGTGACATGAGATTAGCTGATTAAGCCGTGCTAGAGAATGTCAGACATCAGTGCGCCACTTCCGATCGCATCAACGCCTCAAGAACGTTGGTCCATGCAAGGTCGCCATGGTCACACGCCTGCATGTCTCGACCGATGCCCACTAGCGCCCTCTTCAGTGCGTCCTTGCTACTAGTGTATACCATCTTCTGCTTGATTTTGGCACATTCCGGACTCCTGCAACAAGTCACCAACTTACATTTTCATTAAGGTGGTATAGCCTTTGTGCCAATAGAAATGACAAGCCTTGAAATAAGATCTGTTGTACCTGGCACTAGCAATAACACGAGTGAGGAGTGAGCAATCTGTTAGAATAGTGACAGCTGTGAGTTTTCAGGGCCGAGGGATTGGCCTGTATTCAATATGTCTGGCAGAATGCATGACCTGGACCTGATAGTGTAGACATTCTTATAGCTTTCTCCAGCTCTGTAGGATACGATCAAGAGGGAACTATGTCTTGTTATACTCTCCCAGCAAAGTTCAGACTTTAGTGATGGTAAGAGCAAATCTTGTATATATTTTACACATCATACTACATTTTCATAACTCAAGTCAGTCAAATCCACAAGCCAAAGTGCATTTACAGTGGCAGGGGTGTCACTGTTTAAGGATCTCGCAGTCGGTGCAATTTAAGGTGGCTATAAAGTAAGAACCTCATTAACGTTGCATCTCGAGATATGTTTGAGAACACAAATGAAACCACCTGGCTGTGACCAGCAGCTTTGAAAACACCAGTAGTCGGGCTCGACCACATGTCAGAGTCGACCTTGTGCAGCCTTGCTGGTATGGGGGTCTTCAAGTTGGGTCAACATGTGGAAAACTAGTGTTGGAAGTCTGTCCTGGATGCCTATAGAAAAAGTATCCAAGGTAAGCTTTTATAGATCCTTATTCTACACAAAATTATAGAGATGAATCTGCTGTACCACACAAACTTATAGTGAACCCTCTGATGCACCACACAAACTTATAGAGATCCCTCTGCTGTACCACACAAGCTTATATAGATCCCTCTGCTGTACCACACAAGCTTATAGAGATCCTTGTTGCACCACACAAGCTTATAGAGATCCCTTGCTGCACCACACAAACTTATAGTGAACCCTCTGCTGCACCACACAAACTTATAGAGAACCCTCTGCTGCATCACACAAACTTATAGTGAACCCTCTGTTGCACCACACAAGCTTACAGCGAACCCTCTGCTGCACCACACAAACTTATAAAGATCCCTTGCTGCACCACACAAACTTATGGTGAACCTTCTGCTGCATCACACAAACTTATAGAGATCCCTCTGCTGTACCACACAAGCTTATAGAGATCCCTCTGCTGTACCACACAAGCTTATAGAGATCCTTGTTGCACCACACAAACCTTTAGAGAACCCTCTGCTGCACCACACAAACTTATAGTGAACCCTCTACTGCACCACACAAACTTATAGTGAACCTTCTGCTGCACCACACAAGTTTACAGCGAACTCTCTGCTGCACCACACAAACTTATAGAGATCCCTCTGCTGTACCACACAAGCTTATAGAGATCCCTCTGCTGTACCACACAAGCTTATAGAGATCCCTCTGCTGTACCACACAAGCATATAGAGATAATTGTTGCACCACACAAGCTTATAGAGATCCCTTGCTGCACCATACAAACTTATAGTGAACCCTCTGCTGCACCACACAAGCTTGTAGAGATCCCTCTGCTGTACCACACAAGCTTATAGAGATCCCTCTGCTGTACCACACAAGCATATAGAGATAATTGTTGCACCACACAAGCTTATAGAGATCCCTTGCTGCACCACACAAACTTATAGTGAACCCTCTGCTGCACCACACAAGCTTATAGAGATCCTTGTTGCACCACACAAACTTATAGAGAACCCTCTGCTGCACCACACAAACATATAGTGAACCCTCTACTGCACCACACAAACTTATAGTTAACCTTCTGCTGCACCACACAGGTTTACAGCGAACTCTCTGCTGCACCACACAAACTTATAGTGAACCCTCTACTGCACCACACAAACTTATAGTGAACCTTCTGCTGCACCACACAAGTTTACAGCGAACTCTCTGCTGCACCACACAAACTTATAGAGATCCCTCTGCTGTACCACACAAGCTTATAGAGATCCCTCTGCTGTACCACACAAGCTTATAGAGATCCCTCTGCTGTACCACACAAGCATATAGAGATAATTGTTGCACCACACAAGCTTATAGAGATCCCTTGCTGCACCATACAAACTTATAGTGAACCCTCTGCTGCACCACACAAGCTTGTAGAGATCCCTCTGCTGTACCACACAAGCTTATAGAGATCCCTCTGCTGTACCACACAAGCATATAGAGATAATTGTTGCACCACACAAGCTTATAGAGATCCCTTGCTGCACCACACAAACTTATAGTGAACCCTCTGCTGCACCACACAAGCTTATAGAGATCCTTGTTGCACCACACAAACTTATAGAGAACCCTCTGCTGCACCACACAAACATATAGTGAACCCTCTACTGCACCACACAAACTTATAGTTAACCTTCTGCTGCACCACACAGGTTTACAGCGAACTCTCTGCTGCACCACACAAACTTATAGAGATCCCTCTGCTGTACCACACAAGCTTATAGAGATCCCTCTGCTGTACCACACAAGCTTATAAAGATCCCTCTGCTGTACCACACAAGCATATAGAGATCATTGTTGCACCACACAAGCTTACAGAGATCCCTTGCTGCACCACACAAACTTATAGTGAACCCTCTGCTGCACCACATAAGCTTGTAGAGATCCCTCTGCTGTACCACACAAGCTTATAGAGATCCCTCTGCTGTACCACACAAGCATATAGAGATAATTGTTGCACCACACAAGCTTATAGAGACCTCTTGCTGCACCACACAAACTTATAGTGAACCCTCTGCTGCACCACACAAGCTTATAGAGATCCCTCTGCTGTACCACACAAGCTTAAATAGATCCCTCTGCTGTACCACACAAGCTTATAGAGATCCTTGTTGCACCACACAAACTTATAGAGAACCCTCTGCTGCACCACACAAACTTATAGTGAACCCTCTGCTGCACCACACAAGCTTACAGCGAACCCTCTGCTGCACCACACAAACTTATAGAGATCCCTTGCTGCACCATACAAACTTATAGTGAACCCTCTGCTGCACCACACCAACTTATTGAGATCCCTCTGCTGTACCACACAAGCTTATAGAGATCCCTCTGCTGTACCACACAAGCTTATAGAGATCCTTGTTGCACCACACAAGCTTATATAGATCCCTTGCTGCACCACACAAACTTATAGAGAACCCTCTGCTGCACCACACAAACTTATAGTGAACCTTCTGCTGCACCACACAAGTTTAAAGCGAACCCTCTGCTGCACCACACAAACTTATAGAGATCCCTTGCTGCACCACACAAACTTATAGTGAACCCTCTGCTGCACCACACAAGCTTAAAGAGATCCCTTAATTACTGCACCACACAAGCCTAGAGTATTATAGAGAACCCTCCTGTGCACACTGCTGATAGATGAGTGGCTGCAATATGAGTGTGTGGGAGTGTGATGTCATCAGTAGGAACTAGTAGTTAGTGTAGCAGCTGCAGCTGTTCCCTCCTTCCCTCTCCCAGTCTCTCAGGGACAACTAAAAATAGCTGCCCCCTGGAAAAGCCCAGGCCAGCCTGTCAGGTCTGTTCCAGATTTGGGAACAGGAAAATGGATGCAAATATATTATTATCTCTGATGTTATTTAAGCGCCAACTAATGTTTATGTAAATATTTCAGCATGGATATGGTAGCACATCACATGATGTATACAAACATTGTCTTGGGAGGATTTTTAGACGACATTTTAATTTATTTATTTCAATATTACTGACTTTTTAATTATTTTAATTGACTTTATATTTCTGTAATTAACTTTTTATTTTGTGAGTCCATTGATTTGCTACTGAAACTTGTGCAAAAAAAATCTCATATTATTAGTAGTAGTAACTGTTATCAAACAAATGCATATCGTATGAAGCAATTTTAAGCAATGTTATTGACATTATTAAACTATATTAAAATGTACTAGTCACTGTAAGTAATTGTAAGAGTTTGTGTAGAAAAGTAGGATGTATATTTAAAAAAATGCAACAAAATGTCATACTGAATCACTAACCATTTTATAATGCATGTTTTGCATGTAAGTCTCTTGTGATATACTATAATGTATGCCAATGTATGCACTATGGATCTACAATGTATACATGTAAGTAATGTTTTAGTTGGCACATTAATCTAGAAACTGAAAGTCTGAAAAAGGAAATTTTACCTATTAAAAAGTCAATTAATTACTGAATAAAACCTACCAGAGAAAGAAGACGAGTTTGTTCCTGCGTTGACCGTCACTGAGTTCATACTCTGCGTCGTAGAGACCATAACGACATTCCTTCTTCTGTTCTGCCTCCTTTAGGTCATCCACAAAGTCATCGTATGTGCTGTCTGCAACATACAGCCACGTAGGTTGTTGAATAAGTTGACAGTTGTCGCAGTGCAACGGTGTAGACATTAGTTTGGTACATTTAGGGCAGGTCACAATCATATCTAAAGTATCTGGCAAACCCTTAGCAAAACATTATATGGAATTAAAAAAACATGCCTGTAGAATTGTATAGAATTTATGTACAATTCTAAAAGAACTGATGTGACCATAAACATTCCATAGAATTTTATATGATATTCTACAGAATTCTATCAAATTTTCTATAGAATTCTGCAGAATTTCTACAGTCACTTCAATTTCTGTATAATTCTACAGAATAGACAATAGAATGCTAGAGTGTAAACTTATGGTCATGTTTGTTTATATAATTCCACTGAAATTCTATATAATTCTATAGCAAAACATCTGTTTAGAGATTGTTCTTCAAAAAAATGATATATAATATAACCTGTAAAGGTGTACTCTATAGATATTCTATATAATTTTTTTGCTAACGGAATACAAGATATTCATGGAAAATATGTCACTCATGTGCATACATTACAATTAAGAAGAACGGATTACTTCTTCCTAAATAATGACCACAGGTATTTTGTATGATACAACTGTTGTTATACAGAACAGACATAAAATAGTAACAAATAACATTTATTATTTAGACAAATTATTAAAATTGCTTTGTTATAATAACTGAACTATTAGCAGAATAACAATATTACTAAATTAAGTATCTGTATAATTATATACTATATAATGTTTCCAATTTATCACATGTAAGTTTAAAAAAATGCAACAATACTGATTACACTGACTGAAAATTAGTCTTAACGATGACAACTTTCAAAGCAGATGTACATATTACTGTCTGAATAAAATAAAAAATATACTTTACATTTAACCATATAGTGTGGTATGTGTCATTATTTATACTCTAGTTCTTTGACCAAGTATTTGCACCAGCCCTGTTTAGCACTTAAACACACAAGACTGTACAAGATCTAGAGAAACGTTACAGTGACGTTTTCATAAGATTTTATTGATAGTGGAATAAGTTTGTTGTAAGGTCTGTAGACAGAGTGGACTCTACGTACAACAGTCCTGTATCTACTGGCAGTCATGTATGTTGTTAGGTCTGTAGACAGAGTGGACTCTATGTACAACAGCCCTGTATCTACTGGCAGTCATGTATGTTGTTAGGTCTGTAGACAGAGTGGACTCCATGAACAACAGCCCTGTATCTACTGGCAGTCATGTACGTTGTTAGGTCTGTAAATAGAGTGGACTCTATGTATAACAGCCCTGTATCTACTGGCAGTCATGTATGTTGTTAGGTATGTAGATAACGTGGACTCTATGTACAACAGCCCTGTATCTACTGGCAGTCATGTATGTTGTTATGTCTGTAGACAGAGTGGACTCTATGTACAACAGCCCTGTATCTACTGGCAGTCACATATGTTGTTGGGTCTGTAGACAGAGTGGACTCTATGTACAACAGCCCTGTATCTACTAGCAGTCATGTATGTTGTAAGGTATGTAGATAGTGTGGACTCTATGTACAACAGCCCTGTATCTACTGGCAGTCATGTATGTTGTTAAGTCTGTAGATAGAGTGGACTCTATGTACAACAGCCCTGTATTTACTGGCAGTCACGTATGTTGTTAGGTCTGTAGACAGAGTGGACTCTATGTACAACAGCTACTAGCAGTCATGTATGTTGTAAGGTCTGTATATAGAGTGGACTCTGTGTACAATAGCCCTGTATATACTGGCAGTCATGTATGTTGTTAGATCTGTAGTTAAAGTGGACTCTATGTACAACAGCCCTGTATTTACTGGCAGTCATGTATGATGTAAGGTCTGTAGATAGAGTGGACTCTATGTACAACAGCCCTGTATCTACTGGCAGTCATGTATGTTGTTAGGTCTGTAGACAGAGTGGACTCTATGTACAACAGCCCTGTATATACTGGCAGTCATGTATGTTGTTAGGTCTGTAGACAGAGAGGACTCTATGTACAACAGCCCTGTATCTACTGGCAGTCATGTATGTTGTTAGGTCCGTAGATAGAGTGGACGCTATGTACAACAGCCCTGTATATACTGGCAGTCATGTATGATGTTAGGTCTGTAGATAGTGTGTACTCTGTACAACAGCGCTGTATCTACTGGCAGTCATGTATGTTGTTAGATCTGTAGATAAAGTGGACTCTGTACAACAGCCCTGTATCTACTGGCAGTCATGTATGTTGTTAGGTCTGTAGATGGAGTGGACTCTATGTACAACAGCCCTGTATCTACTGGCAGTCATGTATGTTGTTAGGTCTGTAGATAGAGTGGAACCTATATACAACAGCCCTGTATCTACTGGCAGTCATGTATGTTGTTAGGTCTGTAGATAGTGTGGACTCTGTACAACAGCCCTGTATATACTGGCAGTCATGTATGTTGTTAGGTCTGTAGATGGAGTGGACTCTGTACAACAGCCCTGTATCTACTGGCAGTCATATATGTTGGTAGGTCCGTAGATAGAGTGGACTCTATGTACAACAGCCCTGTATCTACTGGCAGTCATGTATGTTGTTAGGTCTGTAGATAGAGTGGACTCTATGTACAACACCACTGTATCTACTGGCAGTCATGTATGTTGTTAGGTCTGTAGATAGAGTGGACTCTGTACAATAGCCCTGTATCTACTGGCAGTCATATATGTTGTTAGGTCCGTAGATAGAGTGGACTCTATGTACAACAGCCCTGTATCTACTGGCAGTCATGTATGTTGTTAGGTCTGTATATAGAGTGGACTCTATGTACAACACTCCTGTATCTACTGGCAGTCATGTATGTTGTTAGGTCTGTAGCTAGAGTGGACTCTATGTACAACACCCCTGTATCTACTGGCAGTCATGTATGTTGTTAGATCTGTAGATAGAGTGGACTCTATGTACAACACCGCTGTATCTACTGGCAGTCATGTATGTTGTTAGGTAGGTAGATAGTGTGGACTCTATGTACAACAGCCCTGTATCTACTGGCAGTCATGTATGTTGTTAAGTCTGTAGATAGAGTGGACTCTATGTACAACAGCCCTATATCTACTGGCAGTCACGTATGTTGTTAGGTCTGTAGACAGAGTGGACTCTATGTACAACAGCCCTGTATCTACTAGCAGTCATGTATGGTGTAAGGTCTGTAGATAGAGTGGACTCTGTGTACAACAGCCCTGTATCTACTGGCAGTCATGTATGTTGTTAGATCTGTAGATAAAGTGGACTCTATGTACAACAGCCCTGTATTTACTGGCAGTCATGTATGATGTAAGGTCTGTAGATAGAGTGGACTCTATGTACAACAGCCCTGTATCTACTGGCAGTCATGTATGTTGTTAGGTCTGTAGATAGAATGGACTCTGTACAACAGCGCTGTATCTACTGGCAGTCATGTATGTTGTTAGGTCTGTAGATAGCGTGGACTCTATGTACAACAGCCCTGTATCTATTGGCAGTCATGTATGTGGTTAGGTCTGTAGATAGAGTGGACTCTGTACAACAACCCTGTATCTACTGGCAGTCATGTATGATGTTAGGTCTGTAGATAGTGTGGACTCTATGTATAACAGCCCTGTATCTACTGGCAGTCATGTATGTTGTTAGATCTGTAGATAAAGTGGACTCTGTACAACAGCCCTGTATCTACTGGCAGTCATGTATGTTGTTAGGTCTGTAGATGGAGTGGACACTATGTACAAAAGCCCTGTATCTACTGGCAGTCATGTATGTTGTTAGGTCTGTAGATAGAGTGGAACCTATATACAACAGCCCTGTATCTACTGGCAGTCATGTATGTTGTTAGGTCTGTAGATAGTGTGGACTCTGTACAACAGCCCTGTATCTACTGGCAGTCATGTATGTTGTTAGATCTGTAGATGGAGTGGACTCTATGTACAACAGCCCTGTATCTACTGGCAGTCATGTATGTTGTTAGGTCTGTAGATAGAGTGGACTCTGTACAATAGCCCTGTATGTACTGGCAGTCATATATGTTGTTAGGTCCGTAGATAGAGTGGACTCTATGTACAACAGCCCTGTATCTACTGGCAGTCATGTATGTTGTTAGGTCTGTAGATAGAGTGGACTCTATGTATAACACCCCTGTATCTACTGGCAGTCATGTATGTTGTTAGGTCTGTAGATAGAGTGGACTCTATGTACAACATCCCTGTATCTACTGGCAGTCATGTATGTTGTTAGATCTGTAGATAGAGTGGACTCTATGTACAACAGCCCTGTATCTACTGGCAGTCATGTATGTTGTTAGGTCTGTAGATAGCGTGGACTCTATGTACAACAGCCCTGTATCTACTGGCAGTCATGTATGTTGTTAGGTCCGTAGATAGAGTGGACTCTATGTACAATAGCCCTGTATCTACTGGCAGTCATGTATGTTGTTAGGTCCGTAGATAGAGTGGACTCTATGTACAACAGCCCTGTATCTATTGGCATTCATGTATGATGTTAGGTCCGTAGATAGAGTGGACTCTATGTACAACAGCCCTGTATCTACTGGCAGTCATATATGTTGTTAGGTCCGTAGATAGAGTGGACTCTATGTACAACAGCCCTGTATCTACTGGCAGTCATGTATGTTGTTAGGTCTGTAGATACAGTGGACTCTATGAACAACAGCCCTGTATCTACTGGCAGTCATGTATGCTGTTAGGTCTGTAGATACAGTGGACTCTATGTACAACAGCCCTGTATCTACTGGCAGTCATGTATGTTGTTAGGTCTGTAGATACAGTGGACTCTATGAACAACAGCCCTGTATCTACTGGCAGTCATGTATGTTGTTAGGTCTGTAGATACAGTGGACACTATGTACAACAGCCCTGTATCTACTGGCAGTCATGTATGTTGTTAGGTCTGTAGATAGAGTGGAACCTATATACAACAGCCCTGTATCTACTGGCAGTCATGTATGTTGAAAGAATTGTAGATAGAGGAATTTTATGTACAACACCCTCCTGTATCTACTGGCAGTCATGTATGTTGTTGTTAGGTCTGTGCAGATAGAGGGACTTGCACAACAGCCCTGTATCTACTGGTAGTCATGTATGTTGTTAGGGTTCGGTAGATAGAGTGGACTCTATGTACAACAGCCCTGTATCTACTGGCATTGTTAGGTCTGTAGATAGAGTAATCGGCGGCCACCAATTCTGTATCTACTGGCAGTCATGTATGTTGTTAGGTCTGTAGATGGAGTGGACTCTGTACAACAGCCCTGTATCTACTGGCAGTCATATATGTTGTTAGGTCCGTAGATAGAGTGGACTCTATGTACAACAGCCCTGTATCTACTGGCAGTCATGTATGTTGTTAGGTCTGTAGATAGAGTGGACTCTGTACAACAGCCCTGTATCTACTGGCAGTCATATATGTTGTTAGGTCCGTAGATAGAGTGGACTCTATGTACAACAGCCCTGTATCTACTGGCAGTCATGTATATTGTTCGGTCTGTAGATAGAGTGGACTCTATGTACAACACCCCTGTATCTACTGGCAGTCATGTATGTTGTTAGGTCTGTAGATAGAGTGGACTCTATGTACAACACCCCTGTATCTACTGGCAGTCATGTATGTTGTTAGGTCTGTAGATAGAGTGGACGCTGTGTACAACAGCCCTGTATCTACTGGCAGTCATGTATGTTGTTAGATCTGTAGATAGAGTGGACTCTATGTACAACAGCCCTGTATCTACTGGCAGTCATGTATGTTGTTAGGTCCGTAGATAGAGTGGACTCTATGTACAACAGCCCTGTATCTACTGGCAGTCATGTATGTTGTTAGGTCTGTAGATAGCGTGGACTCTATGTACAACAGCCCTGTATCTACTGGCAATCATGTATGTTGTTAGGTCCGTAAATAGAGTGGACTCTATGTAGATAGAGTGGACTCTATGTACAACAGCCCTGTATCTATTGGCAGTCATGTATGTTGTTAGGTCCGTAGATAGAGTGGACTCTATGTACAACAGCCCTGTATCTACTGGCAGTCATATATGTTGTTAGGTCCGTAGATAGAGTGGACTCTATGTACAACAGCCCTGTATCTACTGGCAGTCATGTATGTTGTTAGGTCTGTAGATACAGTGGACTCTATGAACAACAGCCCTGTATCTACTGGCAGTCATGTATGCTGTTAGGTCTGTAGATACAGTGGACTCTATGTACAACAGCCCTGTATCTACTGGCAGTCATGTATGTTGTTAGGTCTGTAGATACAGTGGACTCTATGAACAACAGCCCTGTATCTACTGGCAGTCATGTATGTTGTTAGGTCTGTAGATACAGTGGACACTATGTACAACAGCCCTGTATCTACTGGCAGTCATGTATGTTGTTAGGTCTGTAGATAGAGTGGACTCTATGTACAACACCCCTGTATCTACTGGCAGTCATGTATGTTGTTAGGTCTGTAGATAGAGTGGACTCTATGTACAACACCCCTGTATCTACTGGCAGTCATGTATGTTGTTATGTCTGTAGACAGAGTGGACTCTATGTACAACAGCCCTGTATCTACTGGCAGTCACATATGTTGTTGGGTCTGTAGACAGAGTGGACTCTATGTACAACAGCCCTGTATCTACTAGCAGTCATGTATGTTGTAAGGTATGTAGATAGTGTGGACTCTATGTACAACAGCCCTGTATCTACTGGCAGTCATGTATGTTGTTAAGTCTGTAGATAGAGTGGACTCTATGTACAACAGCCCTGTATTTACTGGCAGTCACGTATGTTGTTAGGTCTGTAGACAGAGTGGACTCTATGTACAACAGCTACTAGCAGTCATGTATGTTGTAAGGTCTGTATATAGAGTGGACTCTGTGTACAATAGCCCTGTATATACTGGCAGTCATGTATGTTGTTAGATCTGTAGTTAAAGTGGACTCTATGTACAACAGCCCTGTATTTACTGGCAGTCATGTATGATGTAAGGTCTGTAGATAGAGTGGACTCTATGTACAACAGCCCTGTATCTACTGGCAGTCATGTATGTTGTTAGGTCTGTAGACAGAGTGGACTCTATGTACAACAGCCCTGTATATACTGGCAGTCATGTATGTTGTTAGGTCTGTAGACAGAGAGGACTCTATGTACAACAGCCCTGTATCTACTGGCAGTCATGTATGTTGTTAGGTCCGTAGATAGAGTGGACGCTATGTACAACAGCCCTGTATATACTGGCAGTCATGTATGATGTTAGGTCTGTAGATAGTGTGTACTCTGTACAACAGCGCTGTATCTACTGGCAGTCATGTATGTTGTTAGATCTGTAGATAAAGTGGACTCTGTACAACAGCCCTGTATCTACTGGCAGTCATGTATGTTGTTAGGTCTGTAGATGGAGTGGACTCTATGTACAACAGCCCTGTATCTACTGGCAGTCATGTATGTTGTTAGGTCTGTAGATAGAGTGGAACCTATATACAACAGCCCTGTATCTACTGGCAGTCATGTATGTTGTTAGGTCTGTAGATAGTGTGGACTCTGTACAACAGCCCTGTATATACTGGCAGTCATGTATGTTGTTAGGTCTGTAGATGGAGTGGACTCTGTACAACAGCCCTGTATCTACTGGCAGTCATATATGTTGGTAGGTCCGTAGATAGAGTGGACTCTATGTACAACAGCCCTGTATCTACTGGCAGTCATGTATGTTGTTAGGTCTGTAGATAGAGTGGACTCTATGTACAACACCACTGTATCTACTGGCAGTCATGTATGTTGTTAGGTCTGTAGATAGAGTGGACTCTGTACAATAGCCCTGTATCTACTGGCAGTCATATATGTTGTTAGGTCCGTAGATAGAGTGGACTCTATGTACAACAGCCCTGTATCTACTGGCAGTCATGTATGTTGTTAGGTCTGTATATAGAGTGGACTCTATGTACAACACTCCTGTATCTACTGGCAGTCATGTATGTTGTTAGGTCTGTAGCTAGAGTGGACTCTATGTACAACACCCCTGTATCTACTGGCAGTCATGTATGTTGTTAGATCCGTAGATAGAGTGGACTCTATGTACAACACCGCTGTATCTACTGGCAGTCATGTATGTTGTTAGGTAGGTAGATAGTGTGGACTCTATGTACAACAGCCCTGTATCTACTGGCAGTCATGTATGTTGTTAAGTCTGTAGATAGAGTGGACT
Organism: Paraescarpia echinospica; assembly: GCA_020002185.1. Taxonomy (NCBI): domain Eukaryota; kingdom Metazoa; phylum Annelida; class Polychaeta; order Sabellida; family Siboglinidae; genus Paraescarpia; species Paraescarpia echinospica. Next base: position 9,655 of record JAHLWY010000766.1, on the reverse strand, counting down.
CTATGTACAACAGCCCTATATCTACTGGCAGTCACGTATGTTGTTAGGTCTGTAGACAGAGTGGACTCTATGTACAACAGCCCTGTATCTACTAGCAGTCATGTATGGTGTAAGGTCTGTAGATAGAGTGGACTCTGTGTACAACAGCCCTGTATCTACTGGCAGTCATGTATGTTGTTAGATCTGTAGATAAAGTGGACTCTATGTACAACAGCCCTGTATTTACTGGCAGTCATGTATGATGTAAGGTCTGTAGATAGAGTGGACTCTATGTACAACAGCCCTGTATCTACTGGCAGTCATGTATGTTGTTAGGTCTGTAGATAGAATGGACTCTGTACAACAGCGCTGTATCTACTGGCAGTCATGTATGTTGTTAGGTCTGTAGATAGCGTGGACTCTATGTACAACAGCCCTGTATCTATTGGCAGTCATGTATGTGGTTAGGTCTGTAGATAGAGTGGACTCTGTACAACAACCCTGTATCTACTGGCTGTCATGTATGATGTTAGGTCTGTAGATAGTGTGGACTCTATGTATAACAGCCCTGTATCTACTGGCAGTCATGTATGTTGTTAGATCTGTAGATAAAGTGGACTCTGTACAACAGCCCTGTATCTACTGGCAGTCATGTATGTTGTTAGGTCTGTAGATGGAGTGGACACTATGTACAAAAGCCCTGTATCTACTGGCAGTCATGTATGTTGTTAGGTCTGTAGATAGAGTGGAACCTATATACAACAGCCCTGTATCTACTGGCAGTCATGTATGTTGTTAGGTCTGTAGATAGTGTGGACTCTGTACAACAGCCCTGTATCTACTGGCAGTCATGTATGTTGTTAGATCTGTAGATGGAGTGGACTCTATGTACAACAGCCCTGTATCTACTGGCAGTCATGTATGTTGTTAGGTCTGTAGATAGAGTGGACTCTGTACAATAGCCCTGTATGTACTGGCAGTCATATATGTTGTTAGGTCCGTAGATAGAGTGGACTCTATGTACAACAGCCCTGTATCTACTGGCAGTCATGTATGTTGTTAGGTCTGTAGATAGAGTGGACTCTATGTATAACACCCCTGTATCTACTGGCAGTCATGTATGTTGTTAGGTCTGTAGATAGAGTGGACTCTATGTACAACATCCCTGTATCTACTGGCAGTCATGTATGTTGTTAGATCTGTAGATAGAGTGGACTCTATGTACAACAGCCCTGTATCTACTGGCAGTCATGTATGTTGTTAGGTCCGTAGATAGAGTGGACTCTATGTACAACAGCCCTGTATCTACTGGCAGTCATGTATGTTGTTAGGTCCGTAGATAGAGTGGACTCTATGTACAATAGCCCTGTATCTACTGGCAGTCATGTATGTTGTTAGGTCCGTAGATAGAGTGGACTCTATGTACAACAGCCCTGTATCTATTGGCATTCATGTATGTGTTAGGTCCGTAGATAGAGTGGACTCTATGTACAACAGCCCTGTATCTACTGGCAGTCATATATGTTGTTAGGTCCGTAGATAGAGTGGACTCTATGTACAACAGCCCTGTATCTACTGGCAGTCATGTATGTTGTTAGGTCTGTAGATACAGTGGACTCTATGAACAACAGCCCTGTATCTACTGGCAGTCATGTATGCTGTTAGGTCTGTAGATACAGTGGACTCTATGTACAACAGCCCTGTATCTACTGGCAGTCATGTATGTTGTTAGGTCTGTAGATACAGTGGACTCTATGAACAACAGCCCTGTATCTACTGGCAGTCATGTATGTTGTTAGGTCTGTAGATACAGTGGACTCTATGTACAACAGCCCTGTATCTACTGGCAGTCATGTATGTTGTTAGGTCTGTAGATAGAGTGGACTCTATGTACAACACCCCTGTATCTACTGGCAGTCATGTATGTTGTTAGGTCTGTAGATAGAGTGGACTCTATGTACAACAGCCCTGTATCTACTGGCAGTCATGTATGTTGTTAGGTCTGTAGATAGAGTGGACTCTATGTACAACAGCCCTGTATCTACTGGCAGTCATGTATGTTGTTAGGTCTGTAGATAGAGTGGACTCTATGTACAACACCCCTGTATCTACTGGCAGTCATGTATGTTGTTAGGTCTGTAGATAGAGTGGACTCTATGTACAACACCCCTGTATCTACTGGCAGTCATGTATGTTGTTAGGTCTGTAGATAGAGTGGACGCTGTGTACAACATCCCTGTATCTACTGGCAGTCATGTATGTTGTTAGATCTGTAGATAGAGTGGACTCTATGTACAACAGCCCTGTATCTACTGGCAGTCATGTATGTTGTTAGGTCCGTAGATAGAGTGGACTCTATGTGCAACAGCCCTGTATCTACTGGCAGTCATGTATGTTGTTAGGTCTGAAGATGGAGTGGACTCTGTACAACAGCCCTGTATCTACTGGCAGTCATGTATGTTGTTAGGTCTGTAGATAGAGTGGACACTATGTACAACACCCCTGTATCTACTGACAGTCATATATGTTGTTAGGTCCGTAGATAGAGTGGACTCTATGTACAACAGCCGTGTATCTACTGGCAGTCATGTATGTTGTTAGGGCTGTAGATAGAGTGGACTCTGTACAATAGCCCTGTATCTACTGGCAGTCATATATGTTGTTAGGTCCGTAGATAGAGTGGACTCTATGTACAACACCCCTGTATCTACTGGCAGTCATGTATGTTGTTAGGTCTGTAGATAGAGTGGACTCTATGTACAACACCCCTGTATCTACTGGCAGTCATGTATGTTGTTAGGTCTGTAGATAGAGTGGACGCTGTATACAACATCCCTGTATCTACTGGCAGTCATGTATGTTGTTAGATCTGTAGATAGAGTGGACTCTATGTACAACAGCCCTGTATTTACTGGCAATCATGTATGTTGTTAGGTCCGTAGATAGAGTGGACTCTATGTACAACAGCCTTGTATCTACTGGCAGTCATGTATGTTGTTAGGTCTGTAGATAGCGTGGACTCTATGTACAACAGCCCTGTATCTACTGGCAGTCATGTATGTTGTTAGGTCCGTAGATAGAGTGGACTCTATGTAGATAGAGTGGACTCTATGTACAACAGCCCTGTATCTATTGGCAGTCATGTATGTTGTTAGGTCCGTAGATAGAGTGGACTCTATGTACAACAGCCCTGTATCTACTGGCAATCATATATGTTGTTAGGTCCGTAGATAGAGTGGACTCTATGTACAACAGCCCTGTATCTACTGGCAGTCATGTATGTTGTTAGGTCTGTAGATACAGTGGACTCTATGTACAACAGCCCTGTATCTACTGGCAGTCATGTATGTTGTTAGGTCTGTAGATAGAGTGGACTCTATGTACAACACCCCTGTATCTACTGGCAGTCATGTATGTTGTTAGGTCTGTAGATAGAGTGGACTCTATGTACAACACTCCTGTATCTACTGGCAGTCATGTATGTTGTTAGGTCCGTAGATAGAGTGGACTCTATGTGCAACAGCCCTGTATCTACTGGCAGTCGTGTATGTTGTTAGGTCTGTAGATGGAGTGGACTCTGTACAACAGCCCTGTATCTACTGGCAGTCATGTATGTTGTTAGGTCTGTAGATAGAGTGGACACTATGTACAACACCCCTGTATCTACTGACAGTCATATATGTTGTTAGGTCCGTAGATAGAGTGGACTCTATGTACAACAGCCCTGTATCTACTGGCAGTCATGTATGTTGTTAGGTCTGTAGATAGAGTGGACTCTGTACAATAGCCCTGTATCTACTGGCAGTCATATATGTTGTTAGGTCCGTAGATAGAGTGGACTCTATGTACAACACCCCTGTATCTACTGGCAGTCATGTATGTTGTTAGGTCTGTAGATACAGTGGACTCTATGAACAACAGCCCTGTATCTACTGGCAGTCATGTATGTTGTTAGGTCCGTAGATAGAGTGGACTCTATGTACAACAGCCCTGTATCTACTGGCAGTCATGTATGTTGTTAGGTCTGTAGATACAGTGGACTCTATGTACAACAGCCCTGTATCTACTGGCAGTCATGTATGTTGTTAGGTCTGTAGATAGAGTGGACTCTATGTACAACAGCCCTGTATCTATTGGCAGTCATGTATGTTGTTAGGTCCGTAGATAGAGTGGACTCTATGTACAACAGCCCTGTATCTACTGGCAATCATATATGTTGTTAGGTCCGTAGATAGAGTGGACTCTATGTACAACAGCCCTGTATCTACTGGCAGTCATGTATGTTGTTAGGTCTGATACAGTGGAGTATGTTGTTAGGTCTGTAGATAGAGTGGACTCTATGTACAACAGCCCTGTATCTACTGGCAGTCATGTATGTTGTTAGGTCTGTAGATAGAGTGGACTCTATGTACAACACCCCTGTATCTACTGGCAGTCATGTATGTTGTTAGGTCTGTAGATAGAGTGGACTCTATGTACAACACTCCTGTATCTACTGGCAGTCATGTATGTTGTACGCTGTGTACAACATCCCTGTATCTACTGGCAGTCATGTATGTTGTTAGATCTGTAGATAGAGTGGACTCTATGTACAACAGCCCTGTATCTACTGGCAGTCATGTATGTTGTTAGGTCCGTAGATAGAGTGGACTCTATGTACAACAGCCCTGTATCTACTGGCAGTCATGTATCTTGTTAGGTCCGTAGATAGAGTGGACTCTATGTACAACAGCCCTGTATCTACTGGCAGTCATGTATGTTGTTAGGTCTGTAGATAGTGTGGACTCTATGTACAACAGCCCTGTATCTACTGGCAGTCATGTATGTTGTTAGGTCTGTAGATAGAGTGGACTCTATGTACAACAGCCCTGTATCTACTGGCAGTCATGTATGTTTTTAGGTCCGTAGATAGAGTGGACTCTATGTACAACAGCCCTGTATCTACTGGCAGTCATGTATGTTGTTAGGTCCATAGATAGAGTGGACTCTATGTACAACAGCGCTGTATCTACTGGCAGTCATGTATGTTGTTAGGTCCGTAGATAGAGTGGACTCTATGTACAACAGCCCTGTATCTACTGACAGTCATATATGTTGTTAGGTCCGTAGATAGAGTGGACTCTATGTACAACAGCCTTGTATCTACTGGCAGTCATGTATGTTGTTAGGTCCGTAGATACAGTGGACTCTATGAACAACAGCCCTGTATCTACTGGCAGTCATGTATGTTGTTAGGTCTGTAGATACAGTGGACTCTATGTACAACAGCCCTGTATCTACTGGCAGTCATGTATGTTGTTAGGTCTGTATATACAGTGGACTCTATATACAACAGCCCTGTATCTACTGGCAGTCATGTATGTTGTTAGGTCTGTATATACAGTGGACTCTATGTACAACAGCCCTGTATCTACTGGCAGTCATGTATGTTGTTAGGTCTGTAGATAGAGTGGACACTATGTACAACACCCCTGTATCTACTGACAGTCATATATGTTGTTAGGTCCGTAGATAGAGTGGACTCTATGTACAACAGCCCTGATTCTACTGGCAGTCATGTATGTTGTTAGGTCTGTAGACAGAGTGGACTCTATGTACAACAGCCCTGTATCTACTGGCAGTCATGTATGTTGTTAGGTCTGTAGACAGAGTGGACGCTATGTACAACAGCCCTGTATCTACTGGCAGTCATGTATATTGTTAGGTCTGTAGATAGAATGGACTCTGTACAACAGCGCTGTATCTACTGGCAGTCATGTATGTTGTTAGGTCTGTAGATAGCGTGGACTCTATGTACAACAGCCCTGTATCTATTGGCAGTCATGTATGTGGTTAGGTCTGTAGATAGAGTGGACTCTGTACAACAACCCTGTTTCTACTGGCAGTCATGTATGATGTTAGGTCTGTAGATAGTGTGGACTCTATGTATAACAGCCCTGTATCTACTGGCAGTCATGTATGTTGTTAGGTCTGTAGATGGAGTGGACTCTATGTACAACAGCCCTGTATCTACTGGCAGTCATGTATGTTGTTAGGTCTGTAGATAGAGTGGAACCTATATACAACAGCCCTGTATCTACTGGCAGTCATGTATGTTGTTAGGTCTGTAGATAGTGTGGACTCTGTACAACAGCCCTGTATCTACTGGCAGTCATGTATGTTGTTAGGTCTGTAGATGGAGTGGACTCTGTACAACAGCCATGTATCTACTGGCAGTCATATATGTTGTTAGGTCCGTAGATAGAGTGGACTCTATGTACAACAGCCCTGTATCTACTGGCAGTCATGTATGTTGTTAGGTCTGTAGATAGAGTGGACTCTGTACAATAGCCCTGTATCTACTGGCAGTCATATATGTTGTTAGGTCCGTAGATAGAGTGGACTCTATGTACAACAGCCCTGTATCTACTGGCAGTCATGTATATTGTTAGGTCTGTAGATAGAGTGGACTCTATGTACAACACCCCTGTATCTACTGGCAGTCATGTATGTTGTTAGGTCTGTAGATAGAGTGGACTCTATGTACAACACCCCTGTATCTACTGGCAGTCATGTATGTTGTTAGGTCTGTAGATAGAGTGGACGCTGTGTACAACATCCCTGTATCTACTGGCAGTCATGTATGTTGTTAGATCCGTAGATAGAGTGGACTCTATGTACAACAGCCCTGTATCTACTGGCAGTCATGTATGTTGTTAGGTCCGTAGATAGAGTGGACTCTATGTACAACAGCCCTGTATCTACTGGCAGTCATGTATGTTGTTAGGTCTGTAGATAGCGTGGACTCTATGTACAACAGCCCTGTATCTACTGGCAGTCATGTATGTTGTTAGGTCCGTAAATAGAGTGGACTCTATGTAGATAGAGTGGACTCTATGTACAACAGCCCTGTATCTATTGGCAGTCATGTATGTTGTTAGGTCCGTAGATAGAGTGGACTCTATGTACAACAGCCCTGTATCTACTTGCAGTCATATATGTTGTTAGGTCCGTAGATAGAGTGGACTCTATGTACAACAGCCCTGTATCTACTGGCAGTCATGTATGTTGTTAGGTCTGTAGATACAGTGGACTCTATGAACAACAGCCCTGTATCTACTGGCAGTCATGTATGTTGTTAGGTCTGTAGATACAGTGGACTCTATGAACAACAGCCCTGTATCTACTGGCAGTCATGTATGTTGTTAGGTCTGTAGATACAGTGGACTCTATGTACAACAGCCCTGTATCTACTGGCAGTCATGTATGTTGTTAGGTCTGTAGATAGTGGACTCTATGAACAACAGCCCTGTATCTACTGGCAGTCATGTATGTTGTTAGGTCTGTAGATACAGTGGACACTATGTACAACAGCCCTGTATCTACTGGCAGTCATGTATGTTGTTAGGTCTGTAGATAGAGTGGACTCTATGTACAACACCCCTGTATCTACTGGCAGTCATGTATGTTGTTAGGTCTGTAGATAGAGTGGACTCTATGTACAACACCCCTGTATCTACTGGCAGTCATGTATGTTGTTAGGTCTGTAGATAGAGTGGACGCTGTGTACAACATCCCTGTATCTACTGGCAGTCATGTATGTTGTTAGATCTGTAGATAGAGTGGACTCTATGTACAACAGCCCTGTATCTACTGGCAGTCATGTATGTTGTTAGGTCCGTAGATAGAGTGGACTCTATGTACAACAGCCCTGTATCTACTGGCAGTCATGTATGTTGTTAGGTCCGTAGATAGAGTGGACTCTATGTACAACAGCCCTGTATCTACTGACAGTCATATATGTTGTTAGGTCCGTAGATAGAGTGGACTCTATGTACAACAGCCTTGTATCTACTGGCAGTCATGTATGTTGTTAGGTCTGTAGATACAGTGGACTCTATGAACAACAGCCCTGTATCTACTGGCAGTCATGTATGTTGTTAGGTCTGTAGATACAGTGGACTCTATGTACAACAGCCCTGTATCTACTGGCAGTCATGTATGTTGTTAGGTCTGTATATACAGTGGACTCTATGTACAACAGCCCTGTATCTACTGGCAGTCATGTATGTTGTTAGGTCTGTATATACAGTGGACTCTATGTACAACAGCCCTGTATCTACTGGCAGTCATGTATGTTGTTAGGTCTGTAGATAGAGTGGACACTATGTACAACACCCCTGTATCTACTGACAGTCATATATGTTGTTAGATCCGTAGATAGAGAGGACTCTATGTACAACAGCCCTGATTCTACTGGCAGTCATGTATGTTGTTAGGTCTGTAGACAGAGTGGACTCTATGTACAACAGCCCTGTATCTACTGGCAGTCATGTATGTTGTTAGGTCTGTAGACAGAGTGGACGCTATGTACAACAGCCCTGTATCTACTGGCAGTCATGTATATTGTTAGGTCTGTAGATAACATGGACTCTGTACAACAGCGCTGTATCTACTGGCAGTCATGTATGTTGTTAGGTCTGTAGATAGCGTGGACTCTATGTACAACAGCCCTGTATCTATTGGCAGTCATGTATGTGGTTAGGTCTGTAGATAGAGTGGACTCTGTACAACAACCCTGTTTCTACTGGCAGTCATGTATGATGTTAGGTCTGTAGATAGTGTGGACTCTATGTATAACAGCCCTGTATCTACTGGCAGTCATGTATGTTGTTAGGTCTGTAGATGGAGTGGACTCTATGTACAACAGCCCTGTATCTACTGGCAGTCATGTATGTAGTTAGGTCTGTAGATAGAGTGGAACCTATATACAACAGCCCTGTATCTACTGGCAGTCATGTATGTTGTTAGGTCTGTAGATAGTGTGGACTCTGTACAACAGCCCTGTATCTACTGGCAGTCATGTATGTTGTTAGGTCTGTAGATGGAGTGGACTCTGTACAACAGCCCTGTATCTACTGGCAGTCATATATGTTGTTAGGTCCGTAGATAGAGTGGACTCTATGTACAACAGCCCTGTATCTACTGGCAGTCATGTATGTTGTTAGGTCTGTAGATAGAGTGGACTCTGTACAATAGCCCTGTATCTACTGGCAGTCATATATGTTGTTAGGTCCGTAGATAGAGTGGACTCTATGTACAACAGCCCTGTATCTACTGGCAGTCATGTATATTGTTAGGTCTGTAGATAGAGTGGACTCTATGTACAATACCCCTGTATCTACTGGCAGTCATGTATGTTGTTAGGTCTGTAGATAGAGTGGACTCTATGTACAACACCCCTGTATCTACTGGCAGTCATGTATGTTGTTAGGTCTGTAGATAGAGTGGACTCTATGTACAACACCCCTGTATCTACTGGCAGTCATGTATGTTGTTAGGTCTGTAGATAGAGTGGACTCTATGTACAACACCCCTGTATCTACTGGCAGTCATGTATGTTGTTAGGTCTGTAGATAGAGTGGACGCTGTGTACAACATCCCTGTATCTACTGGCAGTCATGTATGTTGTTAGGTCCGTAGATAGAGTGGACTCTATGTACAACAGCCCTGTATCTACTGGCAGTCATGTATGTTGTTAGGTCCGTAGATAGAGTGGACTCTATGTACAACAGCCCTGTATCTACTGGCAGTCATGTATGTTGTTAGGTCTGTAGATAGCGTGGACTCTATGTACAACAGCCCTGTATCTACTGGCAGTCATGTATGTTGTTAGGTCCGTAGATAGAGTGGACTC
>JAHLWY010000765.1:0-45813 GCA_020002185.1 Paraescarpia echinospica | reverse complement strand
TACATGTTTGGTGTAGGTGTCAAATACAACGTCCACCAGTAGAACACTGGCAGTAACACAGCTAGTTACAGTCAACTTAACAAAGGGATTTATTATGGGAGTCATTGTGTCATTGTCATTTGCCGGTGCCTCGAGAACAGGAAGCACACCAAGCGCTGCGACAGGAGGATCAATGGTTCTGATAGTTTCAATGAAACTGGACCAAGATGGTACATTTTAGCTTGCATCATTGGAACTATAGGATAACACCCATGGATCACTCTCTGCAAATCAGTCTTCTACACCTATCTACCAGGTGGTACAATGTGTGAAGCTTAGAATCTATTGTTTCATGGTGGAACGTTTTTGGTCTGCCGACAGTATTTGCATCATCAGATCGTTGAGGAACTGATCTTGGTTGTTGCGAGAGAATCACCTATCTACTGTAACAGTGGAAGGTGCACTTTCCGTCGATGATTTCTTCAAAGATACCATAATCCAATAGTTATCTTGTGAATGCACCATTAGTGCATGTCAAAACAATCTGATATGGTTGGCAGGTTTCTTACACAAAATATCCCATAATGGACAAAACATAAAAACTAATTGGCAGCTAAAACCTCATTATGTAATCAGTGACCCACCTATATAAATGCTAAACAGGTTGGTAACATACACAGTATGCCCACGTAAGCTTCTGCCCAATTGTGTCATATTTGAGGTTCATAATGGACACAAAATCACATAGAGAAGTTCATCTGCAGGTTGTGTGTTGTTGTCCATATCCACTTGGAGATTACAATCAAGCCGGATATGATAATGTTTGAAAGGGGCACCAGGAGCTGGAAAGGCTACCACCAACAAAATCTGCATTGGGATTACACTTAGCTCATCCACAATTCCAGACGAAGGTGTGGCTACAGTAGTGTTTGAACTGTACGCTGACCCACTGACCACCTATTTTTCCACCGGTTCAGTAACTTATCTGAGTTACAGGTCCGTGTGAGTGTCTACCTTTTGGGGGACTAACACATTTACAGCATTATTCATATCAGCTAATTGTCAAAATTGACCATTGTAAGACTCTTTACAAAAAGTAATTACCCAGAAATGTTATCGCAAAACGTGGCGCTCACGAAGTGTGCACGTCCACTGAATAATATCTTTAATAAATCGTCCAGGACATACCTAAGGTGATGCAATGTAATTTTGGTCAATCAAAACGAGACGCCATCAGCAGTGCAGAAATTGTATCTAAACAAACTACGCTGATTGTATTTTAGGGAAAGGGATAAATGTCTGGTGTAAAAACTTGTTGAAAGATGTGAGATGTGAGGTCCAGCTATCTAGAACGCTGGGCTGAGGCAGATACAACTATTTAAAAACAGTTGAACCATCAAATACAGGGGGTGGGTGTGTGTTGTGTGTTTGGTAAACATTTCTTACAATTACAAATGTATCATTTATTGAGTTTGTAACTTGAGGATGCGAGTCCAAATGCAGTATTGCCTACTGCAGTTGCAGTCGGAGTACCCCAATGCAGGCCCATATGATGTGAGACAGACCTAGGGCCCAGACATGGGGTCAAATGCAAATGCATTTAAATGCGACTGATCCAGTATTTGCAATTGCATTTGAAAATTTTGACCCAAAACTATTTGCATTTGAATACATTTTAAAAGTATTTGAAAAATCATACTTTTCAAATACTTTTTTCAAATACTTATAGCTGTCAATTAATTCTGTCAATGAAAACTGTTATCACAGCTGTACTTAATTAAATTGTTGCTTGGTCTAGGCAATTGATACAGGTCACTCATGTTACTTAATGGATCACCAAGGCATGACATTCACCAAGAGAAAACTGGCCTCCCTATAGTTATTTTATTAGCTGACCAACTGCAGCCAGTTACATGCTTTGATCATTAACTCAGCTTTAACTTGGGTGATTGTCAGATGGATGATCAGTGTATCAGCAGGCCTGCCCAGGGTCAGATTAGCAAGCATTCAATTGATAGTGTGTGGCTTAATTTTATTTTATTGAAAGACAGTGTCATAGTTTAGTGCATCAGTGGGCACAGGAAATGGAAAACAGGATTAACCAGTCACAGGGGAAAAATTTAACAATGTGTGACCAATTAGAGCATGGTACTATTGACTCAATGAACTCCTTTAATTCTGGATAAACAATGGTTAAGTATAGCTCTTTTTGTCATTATTTATTGTGCACGGGCACAAGGACGTCAAGAGAATTAGAAAAGTATTTGAAATACTTTTGAAAAGTATTTGCATTTGACATAATCAAAATGTATTTGCATTTGAAATGTCAAAAGTATTTGCATTTAAATATTTTTCAATGTATTTGACCCCATGTCTGCTTGGGCCAAATACATTTTCATGAGTACAAGTATTTTGACGGTGGATGAGTACGAGTACATTGCTAAAAGCTGAGTATGAGTACAAGTACGAGTACATTAAAAACAAATGTAAATACTAACATATTTAAAATTATTAATTAATGTATGTTATATAACTCAGCACAAGTGAATATGCAATGGCAGTTGATCAATTTTTTATGAGGAAAATTGTAAAAAAAACATATATTTCATCAACAATGAAATTCACTTCATTGACATTTATTTCAGTGGCATCCTATGATCTTATCATCTATTTGCCATTGCACCGAGTTGTTCAAGGTTGAGTCTTTCAGCCTTCACCGTTCAGGGCGGAATACTTTCCCGGCTATGCTAAATACCCTTTCAACTGTGGCTGATGAGGCTGGAATGCTGAGATGGTAAAGGACCAATTGAGTCAGAGTTGTAAAATTGTTGTGTTGACCTTTCCAGTACTGCAGTGGGTCACTGTGACGATATGTACAGTGTACATAGCTGACTGAGTTATTCGTTCACTTCTACAATCAGCAATCTGCTGATATTAGAAGTTTGCAATTTATATTTTCTGATCATAGATTACTGTGTTAGCATGTCCATATAACAGCCTCAACATCCCATTTGGACTTTTTAGATGGATTATACTAGTGTAGGAGGCAATCAGACTTGAGCCACCATACTTCTACAGAGGAAGACTGGCAGTTCTTGTTCTTAGCAGTTAGCACTGTCAGCCAGTGCCACATGGCATATATGGTCTCCAGACTACATCAAAGGCATTCCCTGTCCAACTGGTCAGTTAAGTGCTAATTGGCTCTTTTTGGACATCCTGGTAGCTTAATTAAACAAACAGATGTATGGCCTGAACTGATAGCCTACAAGTATTGTTTGCTTAACAGGGTGTTCCTGACTGGGAAAAGATGCTGCCTGTTGCCATGTTTGGGTACCACAGTCTTGGTTATCAGAGAATGAGGGTGTACTATGTCTTATCAAGATGGCCGCTGTGTGCTAATGTGCTTTGTGGACTTGGAGAGAAAATGTTAGTTTAATGTGAAAATAAGACGTTTGTTTGATTTTTATTTGAGCTAGGGTTGAAAAAGTGTATGAATTTTATTTCCTAGGGTTAACCCTGGATTCAAATTTAAATTGGAAAAGTCATACAGAAAATGTTTTTAATAAATGTACAAAAATGATTGGCATTAAATAGGCTAAAACAAGTATTATCTTTAGAAATAAAAAAAAGCTATATCAATCCTTTAAAAATAAAAGATCAATTAAAATTACAAGTATTAACATTTTATGTTAAATACGCTCACAAAAATCTACCTGTTTACTAATTAAACACTAAAAATTTCTCCTGAAAAAATACAAAGATACATGTACACTTTTAAATTGTTATTCATGTAACCAAAATCAGTAATGTAAATTGTTAATAAATGGACGAAAATTTTAGTTATCAAGTACATACACAGTTTTGATTATATCAATCGCTATAAAGAACATTTACTGCCACATATAATTCACACAAAATATTTGTCATAACTGTGGTGGCTCCTATGATAGCGACAATGTGTCTTAATCGGAGCCACTGACCCCCTATTTATCATAAAATGAAAAGGTGATTTTCTGTTAATTAATTACTATATTGGTTTCAATAATGGTACATACACACATTATTATGTAAGCAGATCTATTTTATTTGTGTAAATGTATATAACTGATGTGTTTATTGTATGAATATGTGTTATATTTTGGGGTCAAAATAAACTTCTTGTTCTATGTGTAGGGATGGTAAGTTGGTATTCTATCAGAAATAACAAAGTATTTAAATATTTCAGGAAATTTTCAGTTTATAACTACAAATACATTTATTTTCCCCACTACGACCCCAGTATATATTAAGAAAGTGCAGATGTACTCGTGATGTACAAGGTACTCTTAAAATCTGTTACAATGAGTATGAGTACGATATGATGGAATCTTTATGAGAATATCTGTTTATTTTTTGTTAGCAGGTATCTCGTTTTTATGTGATTCAGGTAGTATGACCCACCTATATCATATCTGCATGCACCTGTGCGGCAGTGTGCCGCTGTGGCTGAGAGCAAAACTCGTTTACATAATTAAACAAATATCAGCTGCCGCACATCTGACACATGTGTCGTGATGTACACAAGCACTACGAACTCCCGCGTTAGCCCGGACAAGCTGATAAAGTAAACTTACTTTCACTTCGGATTGTTTTACACTCTTTGCTTCTTTCCTTGCACGAGTCCAACACTGAATTTCTTCCGCGTTTTGTGTCGCTACCCCTCCACCAGAGGGCGCACACTAAAAGGCGGTGTCCTGCCAAATCCCTCGCACTGCAGTCCTCGCGAGGAGAGTGCGAGTAATCTGGCAACAAGTCTGGCATAATCGCCATGCCTTATTCCTTGCTCCTGCCATATTCTTCGCACCAGCTAAATTCCTCCCCTCTCTCTTGGTCTCTATGCTACATTCCTCGCACATGTTTTTATAAGCTATCTAGATGGTCCTGCTAATCTACCTCGGTGAACTTCGGCTGACGAAGTGATGCCGGTGCAGGATTCACCGCCTACTTTCGGCCCGCGACGGTAGCGGGCCCAGAGTAGGTGCGTGCCAGGATTCCGCGTTGTTACTAAGGTGGTTTGTGTTAGTAATACGAAATGTTTTCCAGTATAATTGTTCGTATACATATTAAAAATAAAATGGAATAACTTGCATGATTATTTTCACGCACACAAATATATCGTGTGATTTAGAGCCCTCTTTTTGTTGTTCATGATCTGTAATGGAGGCTATAACTAATATCGAGGCTATCGTGATATGTGGCGCACGGCACTGTCTATATGCACAGCCACGGTGTCGTGCTATTCTGTTGTGTATACGAAATACTTTCTTCTTGAAATGGTGGTAAATTAATCAACACAATTAATGTTTTGCTTTAATAAATAAAAATATAGTAGGCCTACTTATTCTGATTGCCTTCTTATGTAAAAATGTTATGTTTATTTATCCTTTATTTGATGGATAACTATTTGCACACATTAGGGCACATCACATTGTGTAATAAAAGTGGCTTTAATTTACATATATATATATATAATATATAAAACGCTTACAAGGGGTGCCACTGGTTCACATACAAATGAATTACAATATGTAATGACCTGTTTCCTCTAGGTAAATTCCTAAACATGTTATTGAAGTAACTTGAATTATACTAATTACATTTATTTTAATTACATTATGATCATCGTCTTATTTTCAGGAGTAAATATAATAAATTTGTTTTATTTATGTTAAGTGATATTTTGTTACAATGAATCCATGCTGATATCATCATGTGTTCTGAATTTACTTCTTCAATAAGCCTAGTAACATTTGTGTGTAAGTGAAACCTATTTGTGCCATCTGTAAATAACATATTTATTGTTTTAATATAACATGAACAGAACTGGACCTAGCATAGATCCTTGTGGAACAACACATGTGGCATTACTTCCGAATCTGATTGGTTATACAAAATAAACTGTTTTCTACTTAATTTCGAAACTACTGTAGATGTACACCTCTTATTCAATAACAACTGAGTTTATTATGTACAATATCATGTTCTGTGGTGTACAATTTAACAAATCCAATCCACAAGTCATCTAGGCTAAACAACCAACCAACCAGCCAACCAACCAATCGATATTTGGTATTATTAGCAACACATTCAACTGACTGCATTGAACTGTTTTCAGTCATTGCCAATATATTAATATACCATACATCGACAACTTCATAAAAGAAACATTTAAGCACATTCATAGCCAAACTTGCTGGCTACTAACAAACTAAATTACGCGCGCACTCAACGTATCATTTTCTTACCTCAAGGACCAACTATACCA
Source organism: Paraescarpia echinospica (assembly GCA_020002185.1). NCBI lineage: Eukaryota > Metazoa > Annelida > Polychaeta > Sabellida > Siboglinidae > Paraescarpia > Paraescarpia echinospica. The sequence continues at coordinate 39,530 of JAHLWY010000765.1, read as the reverse complement.
AACAACAACACCTATGAAATATGCATTATCTCTGTACGTTGGCTGAATTCATTAATGTAACCCACCATTCCAAAATGAGACACTTCTTACTGATGGTCATTACGAGTTATGAGCCATCACTGTCACAATTTGTTATTGAGTATCCATCGTGAATAGACAAATCTGTCATGTGTTAGTTGTGATGTGACAATTATAAAAATTTTACCAACATGTGTTTCATACTGAGTTTTGTGACAACTGTCAATTTTTTTATTGCTGACAATGCTCTAAACTATTGCCAACAGTCAGTGTGAAACCACAAAGTGAAAAATCACAGCCAACAGAATTAAAACCACAGTCAAGAAAGTAAAAACCATAGCCAGCTGAGAGAAAACTTTAAAACTGTTTTTCTTGAAACCATACTTTTGCATTTTTAACATTAAAATAGCTATATCTCTGGAAGTAATGAGAATATAGTTATTATTGACGTATGAATTTCTCGAGTAGCGTCTCATTTTGGCATGGTGGGTCACAAATGTTGTGCATTAAACTTTCAACATTGTTTCTCAAAACATGAATTCTTTCACTAATCAATTCAGCAATGAATAACTTTGCCAACAATTTATTTACTAAGTTTCCATTAGTAACTTGCATAGATCTTTGAGGAACATTATCTTCCTATTAGTAATTTTTAGGCCATGTTGCACACATTACACAGTCTTAGTTCACTGTACAGTATAACCACCTTAAAGAGAAAAGTTGCTTGATGATAAATGATCAAAAATTAACACAGTGACAGGGTGCCAATTTGCAGGGTTAACTACATTGTGAGGTTCTACTATACTCTCTTAGTACAGTTCTACTGTACTCTCTTAGTACAGTTCTACTGTATTCTCTGTGTACAGTGTGTGCAGTAGAACTGTAAAGGTTTTGTTACCAGTTCGGCACACTGCAAGTGCCACCATGAAAAACAATTTTCGCACTCCACCCAGTCTGTGTAGTCTCTATTGGGCTGGCAGGTTGGATTGCAGCAAGAATCACTGCTGCCCTCTTCCACCAGTCGGGCGGTCACGAACTCTCGGTAGTGAGAAGCCTGGGCCTGACCCATCAGGCCAACTGCCACACCCTTTGCCAAAGCCTCAGCATTCTACAATAGTAATTATTTCTTCATTTAGTAATACAGTTTAATAAAACTGTAGTCAATTATGGTGTTATGCCTGATCTAACTGTTTAAGACATTTCTAACACTAGGCTATAGGCTGGAGATGGACCAGATAAATTAACTTGAACCATTGTATTTACTTGGTGCTAGTGATCAAGTACTTGATAATTACTTGTACAATTTGAACTGTACAGTGGTTAGTAGTACAACATATAATATTTAAATCTCATTTAACATACAGGGAAGGTACTAACCAGTCAGTAACATTAAATAAACCAAATCAGATATATGGAATGGACTGTGATTAAATAAAAACATAACTAGATGGCGACTGACCAAGCAAAATGTGTAAATACAATAATTTTTCTGCAATTACTTATTATAAGAAAGACTTACCATAAGGACAAATATACCACAGCTTGAACCGTCTGCTTGCTGCTTGACTGGTTTCCCATTCAGCAAGTTCTGTTTCTACGGTCTTTGCGCGCATCTTCATGTAGCTCCTTCAAAGACAAAGTCATAGAAATACAGGCCTTTTAGATGGATGCAGTTACATGGGGCTTCCTACCACCACTATTTTACATTTACATGTTTTCTTAACACACACATGTATGCACGGACACACACACTATATGAACTAGTTTTGACTGTGTTGTAAGGTTCATTGTAATAATATTTGCAGTGCAGAATACAAGTACTTTGTCCTTTTTACATTAACTAGACCATTGTTTACCTCTCATTTGAAGCATCATTCAATTCAGTGTTCAAGATACTTGTTTCTAGCATAACAATTGAGCAGGGTAGGCATGTTTTTGTCCTCATGGAAGAAACCATGCAGCAGAAATACTTTCTACCTGTGCTATCAATATTTCTATTTCCTTCTTACACCATTACAGTGTCATCTTGTGGTGCCAGCCCCAACAAGTTACTAAGACACAGACAGCTAGCAAACATGTCTTATCAGCTCACCCAAACACTGAAACAATAGCAAGCTCTAGCAGCTAGCCTGGTTAGTTGGATACAACAGTGGTCAGGTGCTTCAAAACCAAACTTTCCATTGACCACAAGATGACCAGGTGATAACTAATTATAATTACCAGCCGACTTCTAGGCTGGTAATAAAACTAGGCTGCACATGGACTGAGAGAGCAGAGATAGGAGAAAGAGTAAAAAGTGGCCAAGTGGCCATGAAGTCCTTTGGACTAATACGTCTATATGTGACCCCTAACCAAATGAGTGATAAGTCAACAAAATTGTAACATTGTTTTCTTACATTCTTATAAAGGTTGGGTAGGGTGCTTTACACGGTTTCAAAAATTATGACTGCTACAAAAATTGGCGAAGTTATGGAGCAGTGAACCTGGTAGGGGTCAAAAAATGAAAATGAAGAAAACGGCTGCTGAAGTTTTACATTATATATATGTAAATGGACTGCATGGAAATATTACATGCATGACATTCAAATGTGGCACACAGTGTGTATGTTATGTTGCAATGATACACTGGAAGTACAAATGAGCTGCTACAATAACTAACACATGGACACAACAAAATTCACACATGAATGCAAGTAATTGGACAAAAGCCCCTCTGGGCAAATGCTACCCCGGGGAAAAGCTCCCCTTTCTACCCTATTTCTGCCATGGGCACGGCAGAAATACCTTTCTGCTCGGCAGAAAACTAACCCTGCAATTTAGTTATATGATTTTGAAACTTAGATTTATTTACTTAAATTCCAGAACAGCTCTTTACATATACACTTTACATTAACACTTGTAGACATTTGCTATCTTATCTAAGTTTTGGTGGATTGAAGATCATTTTATAATCTTAGTCAATGGATATGTATACACTGTACATTCATTTTTAGGGAAAGTGCCCTTGCAGGACCTTGCCCAATGCCTTTATTTTTAAATTTTGCCCAGCATAAGTTTATAAAAATACCCTAAAAATGAGCCATCATTTTAATATAAGGGATTTGACTCATTATGTTGTCATTTCCAGGGCAAATATTTATTAATGTAATCAATTATAATGCATCATTTCCACAGCACCAGAAATAATTAGTCAAAGTCAATTAATTAAATGTTGAAAATAATAACTCTTTGGTGAGCATTTCCAATTCAACATCAATATAATTACAAGAGGAGATGCAATGTTTCGGTCAATAAGCCCATGCCAGGGGTAATTTTGCACAAAGTGCAATACCAGTTGGGATCGAACCAACAACTAAAACCAAGACATTAGCATCTACTATCAATTACAAACAAAATGTTGTTTTATAAAGTTAATCAATTACTCCAAAAGGCAACGGATTCTCTTTGGAAGACTTTATGGTAACCTCTCTCTTGGCCTAGGCATTGCCCGGCGTGGTCAAACAGCATTAGTGAGTGATGTCAGAAATAATGTGGAAACAAATTAACAAGAGTTCTGAGCACTAATTCCAACAGACAGTGAAATATAAGTTAGTAAAATCAAAACATTCTGAGTGAGAGAAATAGTAACCAAATCCTTACAAAAATCACTTTACCAATACGATAATAGCGTTTTATATCCATACCTGCGGACAAAATTAAAATGTTTGATAGTAAAGATTTAATAAATTTGTGTTAACCGAATGAAAGAAATATGAGCGTGCAAAGAAATCGCGTCGACTTGGACTTGTTTTTCATAATTACAAAACACAATTCTCAACAAACGAGTTCTTTTATTTTGCAGATGCAGCATGTGTCCAGAAAGTGACGACCAAACAATGTGTCTTTGTGCAGTCTGTTTTTGTTGCATTGGAGGAGTCGGTTGTTTTTCTTGTTCAGACATCGTACAACAGTGTTTCAACTTCATATACTGATCATCCTCTAAAACGTAGAACATGAAATAAGTATAATAAACAAACAAAACATAAAATAATACATTCCATACATAATATCTGCCACCTTTATCATATCTCCAGGCGCTATACAAACCCTTAGAAGGGCACAAAGAACCAGTAGACAGTAGAGTGGTTGTTAATAATTATGCCATAAATCAATACTTTTGTAGTAGAATAGACAATTTATGTTTACTGCTAAATTGGGTCTAACAATCGTTATTTTTTAATTATCAAAAAGGGTAAACCGTCATTTGGGATATAGTTTGCCAGTTTCTTGATGCCCTAACGTTGTTCTGCTCAAATTAAACATAACACTGAAAATTATATAGGAAAAACAGTTAACCATTTCAGACATTAGGTCATTGAGTCAATTAATCGAAGCTAAACTTCGTAATATATTGTTGTTATCAACCTTACTTTAAATTAGACCCATGCATATGGTTACTGTGGGATATTCCTCTGTACAGAGGTCACCACACATATGTGAAGAAGATAATATATGAGCAATAAATTACCTTGTACAGAGGTCACCACGCTATTGTGAAGAATAAGAAGTAACAAACAGTTGTTTCATAACAATGAACAAAGCATACCTTTTTCGGGAAAAAATTACATTTCATAGAGTTTGCAGCAAAGGAGTTGGCCTGGACTTCTGTCTGCGTCAATGTTTCGTCGACTAAGTGTACCGCATTTTGTCAGCTCAACGGGAGATAAAACAAATCAAATAATTTAACAAAACATTTACTAATACAGTGTCTGATCTTGTATAACAACCATGTGACACGCACTTACACAGCAGATAGTATGCACGATTTTGGGCAGTAGGTGTCTCTAGAGAGACTTTCTGTTTTGGTCTATTTAGTGACTCTAAGTAGGCCTACTTCACTCAAAACAACTTTTCTAAGAGTTTGTTTGCACGACGTTCAAAGAATTTGAGAATAGAGAGCTGAATATAGATATCTTGTGAAAGTATATTCTGCTTTTGTTGACACGATAAAATCACGAGGCAGTACGAATTTTATTCTCACCAGCATAATCATACGCGGAGCAGCTGTGCGAATAGCGTCGTCCTTTCGGGAAACGTGTTGTATTTAATGAGAAACAAATTAAGACTAAGTTTATTTGTACTGCATCAGTTGATTACTAGTTAAGACTATGACTCTTTGGATCGCTAACATTTTACCCACCGTCTATTTCGTATTTATTGACCGCTTTGTGTATCGCATTCCTGATGCGTTTGTGACTTGTCGGCTCCTGCCAGTCCTGCACCGAGTCCTGGTCGATGTGTGCCATGCACCAAATAATGCTTCAAGCATGTCATATACATCACGTATTTGTTGTCTCTGTCCTCCATACTCACCACGCCTCCTTAAAAACACGCAGAACTAAATAAATCGACGTACAACTACTAATTCACATAAACTGGGGTAAGACCACATTTAAATTTTACATAGGCGGCCATTATAACGTTTCCTTTATTTCCTGCTAAATTTGACGAAAAACTTTCTTGAAAATTTTACAGCATATTTATCCTCCATTGACACAAGTGCTGTGGAAAACTCGTAAAATTCTCATACCTCAGTTTTCAGAAAAATCCACCCAAACCTGACACCCCTCAATTTCGCCCCAATCTGATGTCGGATTTTGAAATATTGGTGCGTTCTGCAAAATAGCCACTGTGCGAATACTCGAGCGACTAGCGTATGTTTATTGCTACCCCGTGAAAGATCTAATGCAGTAGTACATTCAGTATTCACTGGACTGACATGTGCCGTGCCAAAGTGCTCCAAAAAAATTCACACATGACACCAAAACGGTGTTTTCAAGGGCACTCTTTCGGTCGGTAATGGCGGACGAATCCTTAATGTGGTCTTACCCCAACTATACGACCGCGGACACTTCTGGCACGGCTGTGAAAAACGTGACGTCACATCTCATCAAAGTGCCTACTGCGCCTGCGCGCATGCGCAGTATGCGTTTTGAGGAATCCTGGCACGGCTGAATCGGGGCCCGGGACACCGGGCTAGGGAACTGCGAATCCGCAAAGGGGCGCGTCGATAGGTCAGTTGCCGTTTGTATACACTAGGATTTTTCTGCTCACGAAGGGAGGCCCAGGGAATCTCGTTTTATGAGCTTCGCGTTCATCGTATTACGGGGATGCCACATTTCTCACGAAGCCAAGATGACAGAGAACGCCATCGTAGAAATTTCAACATTTTAGGCGAGATATTTATATTTGTTTATGACGAGTGAATATGCCATATGTTCGGATCATTATACATTTGTTGTAGTATTGTAGAGAATTTAGAATGATAACGCACATGGTATCAATCTTCTTAATTGTTGGATGTTGTACAGGCTCCGAAAAGCCAATTTATATGCAAATGACTATAGCTGGGGTGGGGGATTTGTTTACATTTGAGGCCATCTGGTTTTAGGGAGGCGAGAGCCCTATACAGAGGGCCTTTGTTCAGAAGGTTACTATAAGTTCACTGGCACCCTGACAAGATTTCTAGAGACCCGTAGACTTTGGGAATGACATAACTAAAGGGTCAGCGTCTCACCCAAGGCTATGGTTTTAGCAGAATAAATAAGGGGGATTTGTGGATAATCGAGGCGACTACTGGGGCACACTGCCGGAGGAACGTTTCTCGTGAAGCACTGTCACCGAGCGCCCTGCGAGAAGTACTCAGACTCTCGCAGTACAATCAGTTATTCGCAGACTCGGTGAGTAACTCGGTTGCTGTATATAAGCCGCCGCCGTCTGACTTATCGTTCTGACACCTAGAATTCGGTTGCTGTATATAGGCCGCCGCCGTCTGACTTATTGTTCGGACATTTAGATTATCTCTGTTATAATTCGGTTGCTGTATAGAAGCCGCCGCCGTCTGACTTATCGTTCTGACACCTAGAATTCGGTTGCTGTATATAGGCCGCCGCCGTCTGAACCTATTGTTCTGACCTTTATAACTGGGTAGTATTTAGCAGACATAGCCGTATACTGTGTATTAGATCTTGTATTGGTAGGGTTTTCCGCATATAATAAACTGTGAAAACGTATAACCTGACTTATCATTAGTACGACCGAGTGAGTGAACGTGTGCCCGTACGCTTCCCTGCCGACCGCTCGACGCAAACGCTACAATTGGTGGTAGCCGGGGTGGGATTTCAATTTAGGTATACCCGACCGTATTCCTCTACGTTTCGTAGTAACGGTTTCGGATATTCTATTTTGTACATCCTATTTAAAAAGAACACACACGGGCTACGTTTACTCGCTTCAGATAGAATAAAGTAGGATAGATTAGTGAGAAGTTAATTCTCTGGTGGCAGCGAAATATTGGCGAAATGTCAACACAGGGTGATGATTCCTCAGTGACTGAATCTTATCTTCGGGACACTGAGCGGACTCAGGATCAAGACAGCGAGGTTCTGTTACGATTCCTCCCTAGGGAGCAGGTGCAGTCGTCTACCAGGTCAGAAGTAGACAGGTCTATACAGGAGGCTAATGTTGCAGAGAAGCAGCATGCATTAGTGACTCTGAGGGATAGAAAGGCTAGTCTGGAAGAGAGATTGTCAAAGATAAAATGGCAGGAGGAGCAGTTGAGATTGGAGAGGGATCAGTTGAGATTGGAGATGGATCAGTGGAAAGTAGAAAATGATCAGTTGACATGGGAAGAAGGTCTATTGTTAACGGCAATTAGTAGATCTGAGCTCGAAAGCTCAGTGCTAGAACTATTTCCCGAAACTTGCGCAAGTGTGAGCACTCGAAACCGAGCGCAATCTCGGTTTGAGGACAGCAGAGAAACTGTTCGGCTCTCACCTGATCGCAAGGACAATGATCCGAGGCCATGTTATAGTGTTGCTATCGTGGGGCAGACCTCGGTAGCATTGGAATCGCAGGCGTGTGATACGTCCGATAATCTGATGTGTGATCAACGGGGCGCCGACATGAAATATGTCCCGTCACCCTTGATTACTGCATCCCCGGAAAAGATCCCCATGGGTGGTTTGGCCGGAACACTGCCAAAACATGTTAGCAGGCCAAGTCACGAACCTGTAAACTTTACAGGAGTCTATCGTGAAACTCCATTTGATGTAGGACAGGTAGGGAAATATGGCTGGGAAGCTGGACCCAACCGAATTGTTCCACAACCTCAGATACCGGCGTCGAGTTATTATCGGCGTTATCAAACCCCAAGGGGTGTGGACGGTTTGTTATCGGGTCACGAGACGCGCGGTCCAGGAAAGGACCAGCCGATGGTTAGTAGTGTATAGGATCATCTGGAGGGGTATCCAGAGGAGTTTTATGGTCATTTTTGAGTGATATTAGGGAGGTTTCGAAAGCCGCCCCCCCTGAGCAAAGTGAGTAGTCACGTGACCGTATGTATGTGTGCGTGTATGAATAATGTTTATAAACCGTGTATATAAGATATATGAAACTTTAAAATATGTGATATATGTATGTATGAAGAATTAGTGCTAAGGGAATAACCGACAAAAACCACAGTTTGAAAGTTGATTAGGTTTTTAATGACGCCCCCTAACGAGGAGTGTAGAGAGGGTGTGATTATTAGTTGTGTATGAATGTACGTGTATGGGAGGGGAGTGTAGAGAGGGTGTGTATGAATGCGCGTGTATGAAAGAACTAACGAAACACAAGAGTATACGAGTGCACACGTATTTTATTGATGAAAGATACAAGCGTATAATATGAAACCGTGTTTTATTAAGCGAAGTACACGAACATCAAGACTTGTGGGTGAGTGAACACCGCGACAGAGGTCGTGAGCTTAGGGGTCAATACGACCACGCCAGTGGCTCGCGGGATGATGATGATGGTACGACTTACGGGTGAGTGAACACCGCGTCAGAGGTCGTGAGCTTACGGGTGTGTGACCACCGCGCCATAGGCTCGAATCGTTAATGACGATGATGATGATATCTGTGCGTTAATGAAACACGGTTATCGCAGTTGTTTAAGCCAATCGAATACGCGGCAATCGTTTGCTACCAGATCAGTGCCGAAACCTTTTACGAAATCCTTCATGACAAGTCCACGACATCGAAACATGAGATAAGCAACACAGGATTGTCCGCAAACGTTAGACACGGGACTCTGCAGTCTCTTAGAATTATGAGTCCACGTTACACAATGTTTATTCAAGAAACGTCGAAACTCGACGTGCCGTGGCGGCAAGCCGTAAGAGCAGAAGTATTCGCCGCAACCGTTGGCGTCTACGTAGATCGCTATCCAATGTTCTCCGGGTTTACCCGCGTCGTGCGTGTTGCACACGAAGGCGACGGGGTAAGCGTCTATCTGGAGTTCGAGGAGCACGTCTTTGGGTACGATCCCGCGCATGATGACACGGGCGTGCGTATCGCGGGTGAGTAGACGGACGAGCTGCATGGTTTCCATCAGTTGTCGTAGATGACGTTACGATTCCTGTCGATCTCCAGTACCTTCTCAAACTCGGCGTAGGCGACGACGTTCACACTGGTTGCCAGCGCGTCGCGGAAATGAACCTCGACGCGCACGTTGCCCTTTTGTACCAGATGGAAGCAACAGTCGTCGCACGCATCGGGGGTGAGGTCCACGCCGAAGAAGGTGTAGCCGTGTCGGAAGTCGTAGCGAGACAAGCCGTTCCCTTCGTCCTGCCACGCCTTACCCGTCGAGGTGAACAGGTTATGGTAGCACCTGACAAAGAGGTTGTTGTCGAAGTCGGGCTGGAAAGGTTTGGCGGGTATCTGTCGTCCGTCGACGTACACGGCGAAGAAGTTGATGTGGTTGTTTTTAGTGCGAAAGGAATTTTTGTCGTAGCGTCCGTTGTAGGCGTCGTTATCGATGCAGCACAGCACGAGACGTTTCGGAATAGTACCAAGAAAGAGGTTCTCGTGCGTGTACGAACGGGTACCTTCGGGAATGGAGTAGACCTTGCATTCGACAGGTCGCAGCGGATATTTGGCGGTGGCCTTTTCGAGGGCTTTGATGTGTGCCATCTGCACGCTCGGATTCAGGGTGACTTTCTTGACGAACAGTGTAGCGTTGACGATCTGTATCTTGTAGGCGGGGTTGGCTCCGCCGGCAATGAGCGCGAACGCATCCTTGCTGCGCACGAAACGCATCTTGACCTCGACGCCGTTGATGAGGAGTTTATCCTGAAGCAAGAGGTCGACGTGGACACGACCTATCATGTCGACCACGCGACTCTGGTCGATCATGTGGCGTCTGGCGACGAACCCCGCGTTGGCTGTCGGATCGGCGCCATCAATGACGACGGCGTCCATACGACCGGCCGTGTCCTTGTACCACATCTGACTCGTCAGTTGCGTCTCCTTGGCATCGTCGCCGTAACTGAGCAGCGTCTCTATGTAGGCGCGGTACGGGTACGTGTTGTTCGAGGGAGTCACGAGCGCTCCGTTCAGGTAGAAGTCGACCTGACTGAACAGCGAATGGAGCCAGTTATTCACGGGAGCGACGGGATCGGCGGGGTCGAGATCGCTTCCGTCGGCACGCGTCACCTTCGCCTGAATGTGTACTTTCGTGTCGGCGAGATCCAGGTAATCGTCTCCCGAACCGGGTACGACGAATTCGATCGGTCCACCCGAGTCGAGCGAGGACATCGGATGGTGGTGGACCGTGCGACTGTCGATGATGGCGGTCTGAGTCAGAGGCACGGTGAAGAGATCGAGTTCGCTCTTGAGTCCCTCACACGATAGTTTATGAACGAACGCCATCGTCGAATATATCGGGTTCACGACGTGCCTTCGGTCTCTGCTGCTTCCTCCGACGTCTCGCGGATGTACTGACTCGTTTCGCAGCAGGTGTGCGTCTTATACGCTTACGCGGTTGCACGCCAGGGGTCAAGAGGTCGCTCATCATGTCTCTACCGGCAGCGGTGACGCGACGTTTGGCGGCCGTTCTGATGTTCTGTCCCGACAGGACGTCGTCGGCTATGCGTGCGCCGGTCGACACAGCTCTCCTTCCCAACGCCACGGCGCCTCTCTTGACGAGCGGCATGACGCTACGCAGTAGACTTCCGAATAGACTTCCCAGTCCGTGTCCCCGTTGGTGTCGGGCACCCACGAAATAAGGAATCGCACCTCCCGCTTGACGATCGTAGTAGTCCGTGTAATTCATCTCTCTCTCTCTCTCTCTCTCTCTCTCTCTCTCTCTCTCTCTCTCTCTCTCTCTCTAGAACAGTGCCGTCCGTTGCCGTTGGAAATGAAATGTCACCGTCACCTTACCGACCTGGAATGGCACGCGTTGTCCGGTGTCGTCTCTTATATCTATCTCGATCGTGCCAAACTATTTGTAGAGCACGGGTACGTAGTGAGTCTTGTCGAAGGTCTTCGATACGATGTCGCCATGGCGACCGCTCACCGGGACGATGCGCAGCAGCGGCACGAGACTGTCACCGACAACTCGCGGTTCCACGACATCCGTGTAGATGTAGAGCGATTCGAGCCCTCGTTCCATGGTGACCACGGTGTCGCCTTCCGTGATAAATACCTTGAACTCGGGTGCCGCGGGGTCTTTCGGGAGAGCCATCAGCGTAGCGTTGCGAAAGCCGAGAACGGTGGTCAGCATAGCAGCGCGGAAGACGGTATTCGGTGCCATGTGCACCGATACCTTACGCGTGATGATGCTGTAGCTCAGTTTCACTCGTCACTCTCCCGCCACGCGACGTAGAGCGGCGTTAATGGCGAGGATCAGTGACCACGGATCTTTATAGTATCCGGTTCCGATTCGGATAGTCTTCGTGTGCAGGGACCGCGGGTCCTGCTCTTCGTCTATCGGTAGTGACACAGCGAACCCCGCGTCGTCGTCTACGATGTTGTGCCAACTGTGCGGGTACTGTACCTCCACCAGTCCGCACTCCCATTGTCCCCGTAGTAGGATACGTTTCGGTAGCGTCGTGATGTAGTGGGTCAGCGTGTTGTCGGGGTGCGTGTGCATGGAAGCATTGCTGGGCAACGTGAGATAGAAATCACTCGTCTCCATATTGTTGTTTCAACGTCGGACTGGGTAGCAGGTAACCCAACGAACTGCTCAACAGGGCCGTCCACAGAGTCGGATTCGCGTGGTGGTCGAACGTCAGGTTGTAGATGCTGACCAAGATGACCGTGTACAAGACGACGACCTGACACAGAAAGACGATCTCCTCTTTGGGACACGCGGTGCCGAATATGTGCCACGGAGTCCTCTCTTTCTTTAGTGGTGGTGGTGGTGGTGGTGGAGTGACGTCGACGTCGTCTTCTTCTTCTTCTTCTTCGTCGCTAACGGTGATCCGTGATGTCGTCTCGTCTCGTCTGCCATACGTGGACGACTGACATCGCGACGGACGCGCGACTAGTCTTTATAGCCCGACGAGGCCCTTGGCATCGATCCAGCTGTTGAACTTCGAAGGGTATCCGAACCATTTCACCAACACCTCCCGTCGCCTGCCTACCTTGCGGCGCTGTACTATCGATTCCACGCGGTACAGTTTATCGGCCGGAACCGTCACCTTCTGCATCTCCGGTTCGTAGAAGGTACCGTCCAGTATCTCTCCGAGATCGTCCGTTAGACGATAGACGGGCGGATCGGACGGATGCACCTCGCGTATCGTGAATAGTTCCTCTGTCCAATTCATCGTGTAGCCTTTGTCGAACCGTCTCTTGACCTTGCTGATACGTATGCGATCCCCCACGTGGTACTTGGGTACACCCTTACCGTGATGACCGCCGTACAGGCGCTGCCACACCTCTTCCTGATTAGTCGCATCCACCTGCGACGGAGGCATCCCGATGCTGCGGTGAGGCGTGTCGTTGTACGTGCGCACCAGATCCGGAAGGATATCGATGTACCGCCACGCTTCTTTGTGTGTCAGGTATCGCCACATCCGCGACATTAGCGTGCGATTGAAGCGTTCCACGATGCTCGCCTTGGTCTCCACGTTGTAGGTGGAGAAGTGTTGGATGCCGTACCTGTCCAATACACCCCGAACGCTACGGTTATAGAATTCCAGACCTCTATCGGTCTGCAACAACAGCGGCTGAATGTCGGTGAAGAGTCCGTTCAGCGCCTTCGACACAGACGTCGCCGACTTGTTCTTCAGTGGAACGCATCGGGCGACTTTCGAGAAGACGTCGATCACCGTGAGCAGGAACGTTGTACCGTCGTTTTCTTTTTTCAGACTGGTCACGTCGACGAGATCGGCCTGCCACTGTTGATCCCGTCCTCCGACGACCGTGCGTCGTCGCTTGAAACGAACTCTGACCGGTTTATGTAGGGTATAGGCGTTCTGTTCCGATAGCCATTGTTCGACGATTTTTCTCGGTACGCGCGGTACGTCTCGGAAGTCGGATCGTCGCAAAGACGCGATTCCTCCGTAACTACCCACCTTGGCGGGATTGAAGTAGACGTCCTCCAGCTGTTTACGACGGCGCACCATGATGACGTACGTACGATATAATCGATGGTAATCCCGCACACGATGGGAAGTCCAGCGTAAGCGACACCGGTAAACAGACGTGTTAGACTGTCCCGTGGATCACACATTATGTCGGTGAATCGAGACGGTGCGCCTCTTTTATTCGAGACGCTCCCATGTCTCTCCTGGCCTCGTTACCCACCAACTCCATGGGCAGATTCATGTCGCCGAGTTGATGCGCAAACACCTGTCACCCCGTCGGAGTGCCGACGGTCTTGCGCTGGCGCAACAGATCGTTCACAAGGTCCACCACGTTACTTCCGGGTACCGCTACGCCTTTGTGCATGAGCTCTCCGCGCGCATTCCACGCGACGTCTCGTTTCAGACGTTCCATCAGTCGTCTGGCTTTGGCCTGGAGCCGTTTGGGAACACTGTCGACGACTTCCACTTCCATACCTGCCGCCCCTGCCTCCGGCGGGGTCGGGTCCATATTGGTCGCCGCCGCCGCCGCCGTGGCCACCGGGGACGTGTCCTTGTTGACCGTTATGACGCGCATCGGTTCGCGCGCGCGTCGATCGGCCAACGCGTTGTAGCGTTGCAACACTTGATTATACATGACGACCTTGTCGCCGTCGGCGAGATCTTGTCTGTCGAGTATGACTTTCATCTCGTCGTCGATCACCTGTACTTTGCGTCCTAGGGTATCCGTCGGTGCCGGTGCGCGTAGACTGTCCAACAGCCGCGGATCTACCAAGGCCATCTTCCGTGTGTGTTCCATCGTCGTCTACTTGAGTAGCACCTGTTTTAGCAAGGGTAGAAAGACCGCACCGGCCAAAGGTGCCAGCAGTGCCGACAGGAAACCTCCGGTCTGTCCCCCTCCGCCCTGGTTGTTACCCCGTAGCAAGATGCGACGTCTCCTCGCTGCAGGCGCGTCTCTCTGTGCCAAAGCACGCAGGTTTGTTTTGTACACGTTCAGAGCACGTCTCTGCGCGTCGGTCAAGGGCAAGTTCTTCTTCAATATGTTGTAGGCACACTCGGCTAGTGCACACAACAGATCGGCATCGGCGTTTCTGATGATGGCTCGTCTCAATTTCGTGCTCTTGTACCTGTTTAGCGTCTGTATGCAGATGAGGTGTTTCTTCACGAGTTCGGACATGCTGTTGTCTTCACGATCATGCTGCGACTGAAGGGACGAGGCGCTGCGCGGACGTCTTATACCTTGGGTTGGTACACGTACTGGACACTGTCGTCCGGAAGGACGCCCGTGCGCAGACGCATGTCGTCGAGCGTGTCCTGTTTCAGATCGACGAGGAGATAACCGTACGGGAGTGCCGTGGCGTCTCGGAACGCTTCCTGTACAAACTTCAGGCGTCCCGGATACATCTGTCGTGCCAAGTGTCCGATCTGTGACGCGTCGCGAGGATTCTTGAAGACCACCATGTAGTGCGCGTTCAGACTGATCGTGCGACTCTCCTTGTTCTTCGGAAACAGGTTCTGCACGAGATACAGTACGGACGTGTTCTGGTGATGACTCTTTTTCGTGAACAAGGTCGTGACCCGTTCGTCCGTTTCTGCCATCAGATCATCGATGACCACGAGGTTACGCGTCGATGCGTCGAACGCGCCGCTCGGCAAGCCTTCCTCGAAGCGTACCAGGTCGTTGTCGACGTAGGCGCTCTGCCATACGCCGTAACACCACGTGATCTTCTCTGGAGGCGGATCGATCATCGTTGCGGCATGACGTAGCAGACGCATCACGAACGTGGTCTTACCGCATCCCGTCGGCCCCGCGACGATGCAGGTGAAGGGGTGTTTCCATCGCGTGTCCATCTAGTAGTCGCCGGTGGCGTTCGACAATGTCGCGTTGACCACTGTGCTGTTAGTTGCGACGACACCTCCACCACACCAACGAAGGAAGGGATCGCGGAACAAGACGTACAAGACGTACAGGTACAGACCGAGTATTCCCACAAGTGCTACAGCTACGACCGCTCCCGTCCGTGACATGCTGCGCTATGACTATCGATTGCGTGGCATCTGTCTAAATAGTGTTATCTTTTTTCGTGTGTCTCCGCCTACTAACCGCGTGACAGCTAGAGGCGCCTATAACCCCAACTGACGTAGGGGCGCATTTCCTCATCGTGTCAGCAGTGGTTCGGCGTTACACGTCCACCGGACCCGTGGTGATTCCGTCTTCGTTGACCACGCGCTTGGCGTAGAAGTAGGTCAACGCCGCACGGTCCTGGATGTACGTCGGCACGGACGAGTGATTGACCCGGAACCCGCGGTTCTTCCCGCTTCCGCTGCGACGATTGGTCAGCACGTCCAGGAACGCCTGCTTGTCGATGGCGTTGAGTCGTTTGTTCAGACCTTTGGTGCTGTATTTATCGACCGTACCCGAACAATAGTAGGTCTTGCTGCACAGTCCAAGGAAACAGTCGCCGGACCATTCGACCTTGAAGAGACCCGGTGTTCTCTTGTCGTACGCCTTGCGCGCCTTGCAACACGTCTCGGTTCCGTTCCACGGACGTCCGGCCAGGCGACAGCGCACGTAGTCGTTCTGATGATCGTCGCAACATTCGGACGGTAGCCATTCGGAGCGGTGACGATAGTAGTGGTCGCGCAGTGCCGGGGTCACGAGGTCGTCGACGGACTCACCGGCCAGAGCCAAATAGGCGCTGTCCGTATTGGTTTCGCAGTACTCGAACAGCGGACGATCCACGTACCTGACCATGAAGTCGTAGTAGAACTCCAACATGCGTAGTTTGGCCCACTACAGCACGAAGAATCCCACGTGTGTGGGCAGTGTGTATTTGACGGTGCGCTTGTGCATTTCGATCTCGTACACATTGGCAGCGACGACGTCGAGTTGGCGGAAGCGACGATTGTTGATCGCGATCGATGCGCTCCTCTCCGTGCAGTAGGTGACATCGCGGTGCTTATCGACGTTGGTGATAAATTTCCCATAGGAAGAATTGCCCATAAGTTTGTTGGTGTCCGCGATCATGGCCTTGTCGGGATGGGCGTCTCCTTCGCGACGTGCGGTGGACACCGCCTCGCCGAATCGTCGGAAGCAGGCGACCGGTGTGTACTCGATGACCTGGTAGACGTGCGTCACCTCGAGTCCGTGCGCGAGGTACCAACGCAAGAGAGGTGTTGCGAGCAAGATCTTATCCCCGCGATAACTCCCGACGAGCATGCGACGCGGAGTTGCCATGATGTTGTGTTCTTCGGCGTAGCGACGCATGAACGGTCCGAGGTCGTCGCGGGTCAGGTGAATGTTCTTGAAGATGGGCTGCATCTCGGCAAAGTGCGCGCGCAGGCCCTCCGGTACACGTATGTCGCACTGAATCATACCGAACACGCTACCGTTGCGCACACCTGTCAGGATCTGTTGTGACGTCATTTTCCAGCGCACGTGTCGTCGGCGTTGGCGAACGTCCAGAAACTGTTTCACGTACGGATCGCGTCTCGTGACCTTCCACTCGCATTCCCACAACTCGACGACCCTCACAAAGTGTCGAAAATAGGCTGTGTTCTTTCGTGTTTCGGCGAGCAGTTGCGTCATGGGTTTCCCGTTGACCTCGTTGAACTCGTGTCCGGTGCACGGACAACCGTAGTAGTAGCATCCGTGAAACTGATAGGCCGTCTTCGTTTCGCTGCACCAACCGTCCACCAACAGTTTACCGATGCGCTTCTCTCGACCGTTGGACTGGTGACGTATGGTGAGTCCCGTGCTTTCGGACTCCCACGTCAGCCATTCGGCAGCCATCTGACCTGTGGGCTGTGCCGTTTCGGGTCGGAACTCCTTCTCTTCCCGTCGCCGCGTGTACCATCCCGTCGGCATCTCTTGTGATATCGACCACAGATACAATGCATTCGCATCGTAGCCAACAATGGACTGACACGTTCGAGCCGCGTCACCGTAGTCGTTACGACGTATCTTCGTGACCCCCTTCTCGTGATGTCTGGTGAAGATGAGTGACGGCCCTCCGACGATGTTCTCTCTGATGAGCTGGTGGACGTCCTTGTTCGTCTCGTTGAAGACCGTAAAGAACGTCCTCTCCGGTACGTAGGTGAACAGGTAGGACAAGGTCAAACCAGGTATACTGATCCCTTGTTTGAACATGTCGAGGCCGCGGTGTTGGTAGAAGTCGAACTGTTTGGCGATGGCCTCCAAGAACGGTACGACGTCCTTGTTGTTGTACCAGACGAGAAAGTCTCGCAAAGTCTCCATGTCGTTGTCTTGCCACACCTTCCGACATCGTGTGTAGTCGTCGTCGGATATACCTTCGTTCTTCAGTCGACTGAAGAAATCCTCTGGGATGTAGAGCGGTGTCGTCGAGTCTCTCCAAGCTGTCCATGTATTCGTACGGGAAGTGACCTTTCATGACCGCGCAACCGTACGCTTTCAGGTACTTGTCGTACGAGAATCCCGGGGCGATGTAATGAGTCATGTCGAGGAATTTGAGGTTGTCCGTCGATAGACACATAAACGTGTTGCCACGTTTGATCACGTGAAACGTCCCCTCCTCATCCTCCTCCTCCTCCCCGTCCTCTGTTGCTTTCTTTTCGGACAGGAAGTAGGGTACCAGGAACTGTTTGACGACGTTCAGATCGTACCTGCCCGAGTTGAAACCGATGACGGGCAACTGATGAAGCCAACCGTACAATTGACCCATGAGAGTTTTGTAGGGATTGGTCGGTTGTCGCTGTGACTCATTGTCCCCCGCCTCCTCCACGGCGGACGCTTCCTGTTCGTCCCACTTCCCGATAGCCTCCGCGAGCTCGTGTAGGGTGCCCTCGTAACTGTCTACGATGGATTCGTAGTCTGCTTCGCTCATGTCCTGAAGGATGGTCATCATGTCGGATACCAACTTGTTGCTGTCGCCATCCGTGATGAGACATTGCACCTGTTCGAATCCGGGTACGTTACTCGCCAGGGACACACTCAACGGTACGTGACGAGCCACCCAGTGGACCTTGGCGCTGTCCGACGGAAGCTGTGATGTATCGAACCAGGACTCGAAGTCTAAGGTGGCGCGATACGGATTGTAGCGCAACCATTCGGCAACGTGAATGTTTTAGTTGTCCAAGCGCTGGAAGACTGTCGGCGACGGGCGGTAGACGCCACCGGGATAGATCTTTCGCACGCCTCCCGTACACCCGCGCTCGTGTCGTTCTAGTTTGGATACGTAGTGCCATAGCGCGTCGCCACACTTCCTACATCGACAAGAGTGGCAGTACATGTTCACGTCTTGTATGTAGGACCAGTGTGTCTCGTGAAGATTGACGTACATCGTTTCGGGATAGTGACACAAGGACCGGCGTACGAGTTCGGCAGTCGCCTTTCCGCCTTCTTCTTCTTCTTCCGGTTCGACGAGCGTGTAGACGCACACGTTGGTCTC
Organism: Paraescarpia echinospica; assembly: GCA_020002185.1. NCBI lineage: Eukaryota > Metazoa > Annelida > Polychaeta > Sabellida > Siboglinidae > Paraescarpia > Paraescarpia echinospica. The sequence goes on along the minus strand of JAHLWY010000765.1, from coordinate 20,696 downwards.
AAAAGTGGTCTCGACGCGATAGAGGTCGTCCATCGTCACCCCGTCAAAATCTTTCATTGCCACTCCGTCACGGTCGTACTTCGCGTAGAGTACCCGCACAGCAGAATTGTACCTGGATTGCACGGGTCCTCTAGCCGTGTGGGTTCGGATGGTCGACCAGTGATCTCGGACGACGTCTCGTAGTTCCCTCGAGAGAGTATCGGCGAAGGGGAGTCGGGGCGGCGGTTGTATCGGGTCGTCATCGTCGTCAGCGACGCTCACACGTGGTCGCTCTGTGCGTCTCGCTCGTTTGCGTAGGGGTGGGTCGCTCGCTTCCACACATACCGACTTCATGTGACGTAACAGGTTGTCACGTCTCGTGAACTCACGTGCACATCTCTCGCAGCGGTGCAGTGTATCGCTTTTTTGTGAACTGTCACAAGACTTCCTGTTGTGACATACCAGGTCCCGTCGTCTCGTGAAGTCTCTTCCACATCTCGAACAGGGGTACCTAGCACTTTTTGGTGGTTCGCCAGATGGCACCACTCGTGGCGGTGATTTACTGTAGGCATGGTCGTCGTGTGTTGTTGATGATGAATGCGTTTGGTCTATGTGGCGTTGTATGTCGGCGTGTGTATCGAGCACGAGACCGCAGTGACGACACGTGTGCTGTTTCATCGTCTACCTACAACTGAAGGATGGGAGATCCTTGTACATGTCTATATATATATATATCCTACACTGTGTGACGTCATAAGAGGCGTGACTTGTATGAGTGTGCGTGTATGTATTCACCGATCGCAACGAGCTATGAAGGTGACAAGAACAACAGACACCGGAATCCTGGATTACATACCATCTTTATTCATTGAATATACAATAAAAGCGAAAGTCAAATAAAAGTGAGTAATACAAAGTACATGAAAGCAAAGCTAAGCACCTGCAATAACAGACAAGCGGCGCCTATAACCCCAGCTATAGCGTAGGGGCGCATTTCCTCTTGTCGTCACTGCAGGCGCTTCTGGAGGCTATTAAATATGTAGGCGACGTGTTCGTCGCGCGTGACATTACGTGCGATTTCGTCACACATCGTGCGCACGGCCACGTCTAGGCTACATATCTGCGTAACAAAGAGTGTCCCCGCTAGGGACTCTATATTTAGTTCGAGGTGCCTCACACTATCGAATGGAGCCGAGTAGGCCCACGAGATCGATGTTGCGGTTTTTGACCATACGATGTGGCCGTCGTGGGCAAGGTCGAGTGTCGAGTTGTTCCTCCGGAGTCTCATACTCGGAGGCGGTCATGGTGACGTCATAGTCGTCATCCTCCTCGCATGTCATGTCCAGTGATGATGATGATGATGCTTCGGTGGAGGATGGGGGTGAAGTGTCTACACATGTCATCTCCAGTAGTGGAGATGAGTTGTGCTGCTGCTCGTGTAGCTGGGTGAGTAGGGCCTGTCGCAGCGCCATGGGGGTGTGGCGGCGGCGACGTTTTCGTGGCGCCCACTCTAGCGGGTTCTGGGCATACGACTTTTGAATGAGCTCCAGTCTACTAGAGGGAGCATCGGTGACCTGACAACACAACAACAACATTAGCAGGGTGTTTTTTCGTCCAACAGTGATATACCACGTGTACGCAGGATGGTTTGCACACGTGATACGACGTCACGTGACCACTCCGGTGTGCTCGCCATAAACCTGTAATGGTGCACTGCATATCTCAAATTGTCTTGGATCAGGTCACTACGCACCAGGTAGATGACGTTTGACTCACCTTCGAACGTGCGCCACAGTTCGTTGCTTATGAAACGAACGATAGCATCGCGTGCTACTGCGCACAGCTCGGTGTACCAGATCTGCCTTTCCTCCCCCGTGTCGTCTTGTTGGTCCCAGGGCAGTGCCTCCTTCGGTGTGAGTTCTTCGTCTTCCTTCTCATCCGACACGGTTATACCGCGGGTATGTAGACTCGCTTTCACCCGTGCTACGACATCACGAGCAAACCACGGTGTGCGCGCTACGCATACCAGCTCGGATACTACCATATCAAAGCTATGATATATACGCACGCGATCCACTTTGTACACGTCTTCGTGAACGTTCGCATAGCGACGACTCAGTGCGTCGGCTGCCTGGCGAGAGCAAGCAGCGGTTATAGTGGCCATAAATAGACCGTCATCTATCATTTGGTCTGCACGCTTCTGAATGACATTCACCTTCTCTACCGCCTCCTGTAATTCACTACGCCTCCGACCCTCGTCATGGTCAACATCATCAGCCCAATCAGTATCAAAATCACCATCATTAGCAATATCATCGTCATCCTGATCACTAGACCAAGAACATGACCCCACACAGATGACACTTGCCTCATCAATGTCTTCAGACGGTCGGCGTTTCACCCCACGCACGGTATAAGGCGATGGGATCGGGGTTGACCAAGGAGGGGTCTACAACACACGACAGAGGAAAGTGTCAAATAGACAGACAGACACACATCATTCATCACTGTCAGGTGGCAAGTCACTGTCAGTTGGCGCCTCTTCCGACTGGATTATTTCCAGTAAGTCACTGTCAGTTGGCGCCTCTTCCGACTGGATTATTTCCAGTGCAATCACGGTGTAGTTTCGATAGTCTCCCTTTGTCGGCTTTCTAATTGTCACCCTAGCCCGTTTGCCACGTAGGACATCCAATGCCTCGTAGCGTTCTTCGCCGGGTTTAAGCGCCATATAGTTGCTTGCTGTCATTCCCCCCACGGCCCCCTGGACTAGACGATCAAATCCTGTGGCCCACACTTCATTCCCCTTGCGATCGGCAAAAAGCATACCCATAGCATACTTGTAAACAGGATTACCCTTCTGACGGCCGTGCACAGAACATGTACTGACTCTATGGTGGCCCCCCTTCGTCATTTCAAGACGAAGGACTTTCCGATTACATATACGACATGCCGGGTAGCATACATATTCAGCTGACAGAGCACATGTTACTAGTGTCAGTGGGCGAACAAATGCGTACCTTCCGTCACTTACTTGTTCGAGTTCTGACAGAAGCATTTCCTCGGAGTTGACATTGGGCGTCGCCATCTTGTTGAGCAGTGAAGTGAAATCGAGAGCGGCAGCAGCGAGTCGGAGAGAAAATGTTTGTCCTGTTGGATTTACCCTGGGTTTATATACATAATCATTCCCTCCAGGCATCGACCACGTGTACCGTAGACAATGCCATCACGCGCCCCTGGGTGTTCGCGTCTTATCGGGCGCGTGACTTTATCTCTCGCTCTCTCGTACTCTGTCACCGTGTGGCTGACTGTCTGTTTTTTTAATGGACGCCTTAGCACTGCCTAACGAAGTCTCTCACCTGCATAAGAATCACACCGAGTATATTCTTACCTGCTTCGTTACGCTTTGAACTCTTACCCCAATACCCTTCCGCACTGGGTACATTCTCAATAAGTCGTGCGTCACCTGTAGCCAGCAAGCGTTGCCGTAGTTTAGAGGCACGAAACTTCACGGCTACTACAGCGTGCATCACGCCTCGACGTTGTGATAACCATGTAGCAGTTCGATCCGGTGTCCACCGAATGTTTTTACTCCAGTATTTCGCTTGTATTCCGCTGCGTGCAGTCTGAATCTTTCTCGCTGTGTTCTCATCGTGAAAATGTCTGGCTTTTTTAAACTGATAGGCTGCTTCTGCACAAGAAAAGTCTTCGCCCCATATGTGTATATTGCATGGATGGAAATTCGATAGGAAGTGACCAGCACCCCTGAATTGTATATCCAAGCTCTTGACCACCATATGTTTCATCGCTGACCGCTCACAGAGTTCTTTTCTCCCGTCTGTATTGTTAGCGTTCTGATAAGGCGCATTGTCGTCTAGTCGCACTTCGCACATCATGCGCTTATCGCAGGGTCCTCCTTCTGTCAAATGACTGATATTGGTTTGTACTTTACTACAGTGAAATTTTCCATAACGCCAAATTGCTGGCTACATAACCAGGCATCGGCCACGTGACACCCCTAGACGATGATGTCATACGTCCCTGGGTCTTCAGCTTTTCATACACCGGTATTTCTCCACGCTACAGTGTGTCTTACAAGTTGCCTTCATATCTGCGTGCATATGCTCTATCCTATATATACTAGCTCGTTTGTTACATTCTTCACATCATCTCATTCGCAACTATGTCGTCGATACCTTGGAACCAACTGCGCGCTGAATGGCGTCTTCGTGACACGTGGATGCGCTCTATGTCGCCGATATCTCCGTCGTCGGTACCTTGGTTGCAACTGCGTGACGACTGGCGTGATCTCGAAATGTAAGTACTTTTATTATTATTATTATATTATATATTCTTTGTTTCATTCGATAGATATCCTATACATATCATACTATAATAATCACAGTGTTCTTCACGTAAACTACCTGTGACGTCTCACCTCTATTATTCCTTACGCTTACGGTCGTTATGTGTCTCTATTATTCCTTATGCTTACGTTCGTTATGTGTCACGATTATTTATATTACCTTTCAGGTCTGCCGGTGCCACCGACGTTGATACCTGGAGTCTGACAGGAAGTGTCTCCAGTGACTCCAGTATTGAGGATTGCACGTGAGTGTTCAACGATTACAACAATATTTTACTACCTTATTTATGTTTTCTATTACCCCATTTCTCATTCTCTCCAATGTATATACACAGTCTTTCTTATCTATGTGTATGCTAACCTCGCTTGGCCTCTTGTCGTTTCGACTAGGTATGCGGTGTTTGGTTACCGATCGCGTCAGCAGACGTCTCCATTACGTATTGTATCATAGTCCGTTGATCTAGCTTGCCCTTTTATCGTATGTCGATTCCCTACGCGGTGTCTGGTTACATCACTGGCTTATTCCACCCGGCTGTACTTCGCATAATATAATTCATATATATATATATATATCAATATTTTCAAAGTTTTCATATATGTTCCAGAGAGGAGGACCTCCGCGACAATCATTATTACTTGTTCTGTCACGTACTACGCGAACTCCTGGCGACACGGGCTCCCTTTGATACAGACCCTGTTCCTTCCCCGGCGGAGGATGTTGTCGAAGATTGGAATACTGAGATCGTTGAACGCTAACAAACTATTCAACTGTGCTTTTTGAATGCTAACATGTTGTTGACGAACGCACATTATTAAAAAACCTAATCAACTTTCAAACTGTGGTTTTTTGTCGGTTATTCCCTTAGCACTAATTCTTCATACATACATACATACATACATACATCACATATTTTAAAGTTTCATATATCTTATATACACGGTTTATAAACATTATTCACACACGCACACACACACACACACACACACACACACACACACCCACACACACACACAACTTTTCTCTTTGATCTTTCGTTATGATTCTTTGATCTTTCGTTCCTTTCAACACCTTTTTACACCTTTCCTCTTTGATCTTTCGTTATTACAACTTTCCTCTTCGGTCTTTCGTTCTTCATATACACGATACGACTTCCATGGCTGCTCATTCAACCGCCAGGGGGTGCGCTACATACGCTCATACATACGGTCACGTGACTACTCACTTTGCTCAGGGGGGCGGCTTTCGAAACCTCCCTAATATCACTCAAAAATGACCATAAAACTCCTCTGGATACCCCTCCAGATGATCCTATACACTACTATGGTTACCGCCTACCGTCCTGTGTATGACACGGGCCGGAGGGAGGCTCATTATGGCCAGCGCAGGGAGCTCCAGCCAGACGGCTGGCCCGTTAACGACCGTTGGGGTAGTAGACAGGATTATGCAACTAACAACACGGCAGGTCAAGTGGTGTCACATCTACCTAGCGTTAAGGCCTCCGTGCCAACTAGTCAGGTCAACGCACCAAAACCCAAGAGCCCGGCGTTGTATGATGGCAAGAGTAGCTGTCGTGATTACCTGGTTCAATTCGAAATGGTTTCGGAGTTGAACAGGTGGGACGAAGCTACTCGTGCTTTGGAGCTAGCCACCAGCTTACGTGGGCAGGCTCAGGGTGTGTTGAGTGACCTGGAGGCCCCGGACAGGGTCAACTACGGAACATTAGTACAGGCCCTGTTAAACCGTTTCGAGCCAGAACACCAGTCAGAAGCGTTTCGGGCTCAAATGAAGGCTCGGCAACGCCGGAGAGGTGAACCACTTGCCGAATTAGCTCAATGTATAAAGCGTTTGGTACGAAAGGCGTACCCTGATGCCAGCGCCGATGTGAAAGAGGCGCTGGCGTGTGACGCGTTCACAGATGCTGTGGGTGACGCGGACATGGAGTGGACGATTTTCCAGGGAAAACCAAAGGAGGTTGACGACGCGTTAAGACTGGCACTCGAATATGAGGCTTTCCAAATGGGTCGGTCTCGAAGAGTGGGCCCAAAATACGCGTTGCGTTCCACACGCCACACTAAAGGGAATGATTGTGAAATGGTTGGGGGTGATAGCAATAGTTCCGGCAGCCATGACGATGCAACGATGTTGCAACATATGGCTGAACGACTTTCTCTGGTAGAGACAAGGATAGATCGTTCTCATACGCCAGCGGAGCGTGGAGCCCCTGGAGTCCGTAAGACAGGGTGGCATAGAACAGAGAATTGCCACGAATGCGGGAACCCTGCTCATGGGCGACTTAGTGAAAGGTGTCCCGTGAAAAGGCGGGCCTCGGAACAGAGTAGCCAGAGGAAAACGTATCTGGAGGTGTCGAGCCGAAAGCAACAGAGACCGTATGAGTGGAGGCAGGACGTTCGAAACTCGGAAAACTTAAATTAGCTGATGTCGAGGTCCGAGGTTTTAAAGAAACAGTATTATGACTCCCTTCCCGAAGATCAGCGCCCCCCTTTACGAGCCTGTCACGGCCGACTGCGAATGGCAGACGGCAGCGAAGTGTCCGTGATAGGGGAGGTGGATATCTCTGCGTCCATAGACTCGCAGATTATCACGCTGAAAATGTATGTCGCTAACATAGAGGCAGCGGCCATTCTGGGGATGGATTTCTTCAGAAACCATGGTTGTATGGTTGATATGAGAGATGGTACTATTTGTATCAACGGGCAATATCACGAATGTGTCAAAACCACAGACAATAGGAAGATCGCTCAAATTACACTGAAAGAAACAACGGTTGTTCCCCTTCTCAGTGAAATGATCCTCAGAAGGTCTGGTAGAACCTAGCCCAAAATTCCTAAGATGCAATCGAGTGGTGTTGGCTAAAGCGGTTATTAACCCGCAACAGTCACTGGTTCCGCTTCGAGTGCTGAACTTAAGTGACCGGCCAACCACACTGTATCGAAACACTGTCCTGGCAACGTGTGAACCCATACTGGCAATTATCAAATTGCCCGAGGCACAGCGGGTGAGGGGACTCGCCGTCCAGCCAGAAGCCCTGGCTGGCGACCGTGCGGAGCCGGATCCCCCGTCTGGGTTACCTAATCACCTGAGGGAATTGTGGGAGGCTGCCCCTGATAGCCTGACCCAACAGCAGCGGGTGGTAATTGAACAGCTATTAGCGAAACATGCTACTGTCTTTGCCAAGTCTAACGATGACATGGGACGCACCAATGGCGCCACGCATAAAATAAACACAGGAGACGCCGCTCCTGTAAAGCAGCCCCCAAGACGGGTTGCTTTGTCACTTCGGGCAGAAGCTGAGGCAGAGGTTAAACGCATGCTGGACATAGGAATAATCCGACATTCGGTCAGTCCCTGGGCCGCCCCGGTCGTATTAATCAGAAAGAAGGACCAATCGGTGCGGTACTGTATCGACTACAGACGTCTGAATAGTATCACCGTCAAAGATAGCTATCCTCTGCCACGAATCGATGACTCGCTGGAGGCTCTCCAGGGTGCCCATTTCTTTTCCACGATAGATTTAGTCTGCGGGTACTGGCAAGTCGCTATGGACCCAGACGACGCGAAGAAGACAGCCTTCTGCACTAGCAATGGGGGACTCTATGAATTCACAGTTATGAGTATGGGTTTGGTTTCGGCTCCTGCCACGTTCGAACGCTTGATGGAGCGAGTGTTGGCGGGGTTACATTGGAAAACATGTTTGATCTATTTGGATGACGTAATTGTGTTCAGTAACACCTACGAAGACCACGTATCCAGACTAGACGACGTTCTAGCATGCATCGGCAAAGCAGGCTTAAAGGTATCCCCGAAGAAGTGTAGTCTCTTCCAAGAGAAAGTAAACTTTTTGGGACATGTCGTTTCTAAACAAGGAATTTCCACAGACCCGACGAAAGTAGCTGCTGTAAAAGACTGGAAAACTCCTAGCAATGTTCGAGAGGTTCGCAGTTTCTTGGGACTGTGCAGCTATTACTGGAAATTCGTGGGGGGATTTGCTGACATCGCTAGGCCATTACATCACCTGACTGAAGCGGAAAGACCATTTGTATGGTCCCGCGAATGTCAGCAGGCGTTCGAGATGCTGAAAAGCAAACTCACTTCCGCACCCATACTGGGGTATCCGGTGTCACAAACTCCGTATACCTTAGATACGGATGCAAGCGGGGTAGGAATCGGTGCTGTGCTGTCCCAGATACAAGATGGGGTCGAACGAGTTATATCATATTTCAGTCGTGCCCTGACGAAGGAAGAACGGCGGTACTGTGTAACCCGCCGGGAATTGTTGGCGGTTGTGGAGGCTGTGAAACATTATCATCATTATGTTTACGGGACCCCTACTAAAGTGCGCACAGACCATGGTGCCCTGCGGTGGCTAATGGGGTTCAAGAATCCAGAGGGGCAAATGGCTCGTTGGTTGGAAGTCATAGGGACTTACAACTTAGAGATACAACATCGCCCTGGTAGAAGTTATCTCGGGAAAGCCGCAAGTAGGCAGAAACGCTATTATGATAAACGCGCCAAAGACCGCATGTTTAAAGTAGGGGACTGGGTACTAAGGTTCTACCCTCCATCACAAGGGCAGAACAAACTGGCATTCCCCTACACGGGGCCATACCTTGTTACCAGCCACCCTGGGGAAGTGGCGTACACAATTCAGCGTTCTTCCAGGTCAAAACCCATAACGGTCCACATGGATGACCTGAAGAGTTACTGCGGCTCAGATACGCCAACCAACTGGCTGCTCTCAGAGCCAGATGAGGAGCTTACCTCCAGGCCGCGCTTAGACGACCCGGCGTCAGACAGTGAAGTGGGGGTAGTAGAAGGGGAGGTGACACCGGCAGGGACATGCCCTGAGGTCCCATTGGCTAGTTACATAAAGAGAAGAGGGAAACGGCTCCGTCAACCACCCAGGAGATTTGGGTGGGAGCAATGAACTGATAATTGTAGAACAGTAGTATGTAGTCGTCTAAAAATAGGAATCTTAATTGCAGAATGCAGCCCGCTGCAATGCTCAGCATCTGCGACATGTGCCCGGCCAGATTCCGGTCACCGAAACTGCTGCAACGCCACCTACTGCTGGCGCACGGGAGCGAAGAGGACCGCGCCTGTGGAATCGCGGCCCTGAAAGCCAGACGCCAGCAGCGAGGACCTGTTGTAACCACTGGCCTCACCACGAACGAGACGGTGCTGGTTTGCCGGCCCCGTCTCCCGTCGACCGGTGACAGCGACAACACCAGCGACAGCAGCAGTGACAGTGACAGCGCCAGCGAGAGCAGCGACAGAAGCAGCGAGGCTGAACCGGACGCTGATCCGAGGCTGCCACCACTGACCCCCCCTCGGGTCGTGCCGGGGCTGCCGGAACTATTCCCGGGAGAGGGGGAAAACCACGATGTAGTCGATGATGCGACGCGGAGCAAGGGCCGCCCCGCCTTCGCACCGATAAAGATCGCCTCGATCGATGCCTCGGTGCGCTACCGAGACGAGCTGCCTGATCCCCGGCTCCACTTTCTGGGGGCGCCGTTGGTGACGTCGTCAGGTGCTATCGCTGCACACCTGCGGACGTATCGTCGGAGAGCTCGACGGCAACCCGTCGAACTGGCCGTCACCGCACTCGTACAACGGCCGTCATCTACACTGAGACAGCGATCCTCCCCGACGGGACAAGGTACCAACTAACGCAAACGTGGGTGCCACCCCCGACTGCAAGGGAAACGGAAGCCGTCGCCATACAGACGTGAACATTTTATAAAAACGTGGAACATTTTACAACCTAGACCTCGACCGTCATTACATGCCTTTTCAGAACTTTGAACTATTGATGATTATCGACTGTTTTATTTCAGCATTACTATTGAAAGCTGTATATTGTATGTTGCACATGTGTTATATATTGTTGCATGTGTGTTATCTATTGTTGCATGTATGTTATCTATTACGATTTCGGGACGAAATTTTAAATGGCGGGGGGGTAGTGTAGAGAATTTAGAATGATAACGCACATGGTATCAATCTGCTTAATTGTTGGATGTTGTACAGGCTCCGAAAAGCCAATTTATATGCAAATGACTATAGCTGGGGTGGGGGATTTGTTTACATTTGAGGCCATCTGGTTTTAGGGAGGCGAGAGCCCTATACAGAGGGCCTTTGTTCAGAAGGTTACTATAAGTTCACTGGCACCCTGACAAGATTTCTAGAGACCCGTAGACTTTGGGAATGACATAACTAAAGGGTCAGCGTCTCACCCAAGGCTATGGTTTTAGCAGTATAAATAAGGGGGATTTGTGGATAATCGAGGCGACTACTGGGGCACACTGCCGGAGGAACGTTTCTCGTGAAGCACTGTCACCGAGCGCCCTGCGAGAAGTACTCAGACTCTCGCAGTACAATCAGTTATTCGCAGACTCGGTGAGTAACTCGGTTGCTGTATATAAGCCGCCGCCGTCTGACTTATCGTTCTGACACCTAGAATTCGGTTGCTGTATATAGGCCGCCGCCGTCTGACTTATTGTTCGGACATTTAGATTATCTCTGTTATAATTCGGTTGCTGTATAGAAGCCGCCGCCGTCTGACTTATCGTTCTGACACCTAGAATTCGGTTGCTGTATATAGGCCGCCGCCGTCTGACTTATTGTTCGGACATTTAGAATATCTCCGTTATAATTTGGTTGCTGTATAGAAGCCGCCGCCGTCTGACTTATCGTTCTGACACCTAGAATCCGGTTGCTGTATATAGGCCGCCGCCGTCTGAACCTATTGTTCTGACCTTTATAACTGGGTAGTATTTAGCAGACATAGCCGTATACTGTGTATTAGATCTTGTATTGGTAGGGTTTTCCGCATATAATAAACTGTGAAAACGTATAACCTGACTTATCATTAGTACGACCGAGTGAGTGAACGTGTGCCCGTACGCTTCCCTGCCGACCGCTCGACGCAAACGCTAAAGTATAATGAAGTTTTCTGAAGTTTGGGTAGTAGTTACATATGTGTATATAATTGTAGAGGATTTACAATGATAACGCACATAGTATAAAATATTCTTAATTACTGAATGTTGTAGTGCTCCGAAAAGCTCATTTATATGCAAATGGCTATAGCTGGGCCCTGGGGTGGGGGATTTGTTTACATTTGAGGCCATCTGGTTTTGGGGAGTCAAGAGCCCTATACAGAGGGCGCCTTTGTTCAGAAGGTTACTATGAGTTCACTGGTACCTGCCAAGATTTCTAGAGACCCCTAGACTTTGGAAATGACATAAAGAAGGAACAGCGTCTGTCCCAAGGCTACAGATTTAGCTGTATATAAGGAGGGCTTTAATGAGGATCAGGGCTGGTTGTCAGGAGATGCAGCCAGAAACTTCGAAGGCTGGCTGTTGGGGGATGCAGCCAGACACTGGACGGAGCTGTTTGTTAGAACAGGCCCGAATATGCATGCTGGAGCTGTGTGTACATGACACAGGCCAGTGATGTATCATGGCGACTACTGAGGCACACTGCCGGAGGAACGTTTCTCGTGAAGCACTGTCACCGAGCGCCCTGCGAGAAGTATTAAAAGACTCTCGCAGTACACCCGTGACAATCAGTTATTCCCAGACTCGGTGAGTAACTCGGTTGCTGAAATAGCCGCCGCCGTCTGAACTTATCGTTCTGACATTTAGAATATATCGGTTACAATTCGGTTGCTGTAATAGCCGCCGCCGACTGAACCTATCGTTCTGACCTTTATAACTGGGTAGTATTTAGCAGATATAGCCGTATACTGTGTATTAGATCTTGTATTGGTAGGGTTTTCCGCATGTGAAAACGTATAACCTGACTTATCATTAGTACGACTGAGTGAGTGAACGTATGCCCGTATGCTTCCCTGCCGACCGCTCGCCGCAAACGCTACATAATAAAGATTGAATACCCTGACAGTTTCATACAAATCGGATGGCTCACTTTGCACCAAAATCGCATTGAAATTACCGCCCATTTCTTCAGGATTGCACTGACGCAATGGCGGCCATCTTGGAGTAATCTTATATCTAATTGAACTGCATCTATAGAATTTTCTATAGTTGTCTATTTAATCCTACAGAAAACTCTAGATTCTCTAAAAACTATAGAATTCTATAGAATATACTATAGTTTTCTATATAATCCTACATTAAATTATACGTTCTCTAAAAACTATAGAATTCTAAAGAATATTCTATAGAATTATGTAGGAAATAAAAAATTTCATAATTAATTTATAATTTTCTATAGAAAACTATATAATACTATAGGACATTTATAGTTTTCTATATAATTTTTTTGCTAAGGGTTGCCAGCTGCATGACCCCGTCGATGGCCCCGGTCAAGAGAAGGGGAATGCTGTATTGTCTGACACCAGTCACCACTTGGAACCAGTCGCTGTAACCGTCTTCTGTTTTTACGCAACATCGAATTTTCATATATCTTCTCGATAGCTAGTAATTATAATCTTATGTTAGATTTCTTATGTGGTTAAGATTTTCCACATGTAAGGTCTGAGGATGCTGTCGAACGGGTGCGAGGACAAAACCCCAAAGGACATAACCCCAACAGACAAAACCCCAACCTCTTATTTCAAATGTGGATAAAACCTATGGCTCAGCCTAGGAGTGCCTAGACTTTCTCGGTGCATGCATACATACATACATACATACATATACACTGTATAAAAAATAGATAAGCAAGCAAAACATGAACAACTGAAAGCACGTCCCAAAAATGCTTTTTTGAACGTTTGCTTGTACCATTACCCCAGATAGCATGTAAACGTTAATATAACGTTTGCATTTGGTTAGAACAGTTCGATTTTTGTTACTGTTAGTGTGGCGATATGTCATTTAAATTTAGTATAATCGCTAGGTAGCGCTACTGTATTTCTATGTTCCCACTAAATTGGCATAGTTTAGACAGGTGACACCATCACGTGATTTCAGGAGTCCTTGACCGAGCCTCGTGTAGCGGGTCTGCATGGAGATGTTCAAATAAACCAGTCGTCTTTATAAAACACGCGTCCGAAATTACTTTACATATATAACAACAAAACGATACAGTTAGATCTCTAACGTTCCCGGAACGTTAGTTTTTCGTTTGATTTAAAACGGTTTGATCTCTAACGTTGCCGGGACGTTAGTTTTTGGTTTGATTTTAAACGGTTAGATCTCTAACGTAGTCGGAACGTTAGTTTTTGGTTTGATTTGAAACTGTTTGATCTCTAACGTTGCCAGAACGTTATGTTTTGGTTTGATTTTAAACAGTTAGATCTGTAACGTTGTCGAAACGTTCGTTCTGGGTTTGATTTAAAACAGTTAGATTTCTAACGTTGCTGGAACGTTAGTTTTTGGTTTGATTTTAAACAGTTAAATCTCTAACGTTGCCGAAACGTTCGTTTTCGGTTTGATTTTAAACAGTTATATCTCTAACGTAGTCAGTAGTAATAGAGGTGGTCTAGCGTAGGCAATGGAGTCGGAAGAGAGCAAGATCAAGAGCAAAGTACCCGGATGTAGGTCAAGGTCAAGGTCACGCGACCCGGAAGTAGGTAAAGGTCAATGTCAAGTACCGGATGTATGTCAAGGTCACGGTCACCCGGATGTAGGTCAATGTCAAATGTCACGTAGCGCCCCTTACGGACAGTTGGCGAACTAAAACAGCGCCCCTACCGGATAGTTGGTGAACTAAAATATTTCCAGCAAAACCTATAACAGTGCCACCTAGCGGATATATAATGAACTAAAATAACGCCACATGGCGGACTTTTTCGGGACTAAAATAGGTTGCCCCTACCGGATAGTTGGTTAACTAAAATATGTCCAGCAAAAAACCAAAACAGCGCTCCCTACCGGATAGTTGGTGAACTAAAATAATTTCCCGCCAAAAATATTTCCCTCCAAAAACCAAAACATCGCCACCTAGCGGATAAAATAACTAACTAAAAAGCGTTCCCTAGCGGATTTTTTCGGGACTAAAATAATTATATCGCTAGAACAGCGCCACCTAGCGGATAAATAATGAACTAAGAAGCGCCACTTGGCGGAATTTTGGGGGACTAAAATAGGTTGGCCCGCAGCGCCCCCTATCGGGACTATTTATGCAAGTGGTGCCATCTGTCGGACAAGTTGTGAAGTAAATATTCGTGTCTCTTGCACGCTTGCGTGCAATAGAGCCCCCTGACGGATACATCATGAACGACAAACATCATCCCCTAGTGGACAAGTGGGTGAACCACATATGAGTACTGCAAATATTCGTGTCTGTTGTTTTTTCTCGTCCATAAACTCCTGGTGGATATATAATCATCAACTGAAAGGACCCCTGTTAGATAAGTTGTGAACTAAATAACTACTCAGCAGTCCGCGCTTGTGTACAGTCTACTCAGCAGTCCGTGCTTTTGAATTTTCTACAATCCGTGATCTTTCGGCACACCCACGTGACTTTTCGGCACATTCTCTAACTATATAAGCGCAGTGTTTTGCCAATCGGACCGTCATTCGTATCACGACGACAGCACTGTTAACATCATCATCATGTTGAAGACACCCTACTACCGACCTCGCAATGCGGCAGACTCGAGCGACGAGGACGAGCCGACGAGCCGACCCATCATGCCGGTGATCAACCGTCCTTCCGTGCCGTCGGAACCAGACGTCGTGGACATCTCGGCTCTAGAAGCAACGGTAAGCGCCGACGCCGTTATCAAAATCAGAGGGCTCCTCATCGATAGAGTACGCCAGCACACTCCTTTGTACATCGGGTGCAGGTACTGCAAGAAGCGTATGATTACCGACGATAGGGGACATTTGCAATGCGAACGACACGGTTACGTTGCTTCTGACGTGCATTTCGTGGTGCACATGTACTTTGTCGAGACAGCGACGGGTCGATCTATATGGCTGACTTTATTCGACCAGTGTATGGCTGTTCTCCTAGACGTGAATGCCGAGACGTTTGCTGGTATGGACGAAACGATGCAGACTTACAAACTGAACTCGTTGACGGGAACTCGTGTGTCTCTCACCATAAAGAAAACTCGACGAGATACTTACACAAACTTCAACGTCACTCGCGTGGAGGTGATACACTAGGCTCCGTATCCTGTTTCAGACTCTCTCTGCTGTCATCCCTGCCGATGTGACAACTTCCGCCGACACGACCGGTGTGACAACTTCCGCTCCTGACGATGTGACAATTTCTACTCACGCAACCAATGTGACAACTGCCGCTCCTGTCGCCACTGGTCCGAACTTTACACTTGAGTTTCCGGCGATGGAAATGAAGAAGACGATTGTACGTCACATAGCATGTGCCATCGTTGAACTCTCGAGACGACAGTGTCTCGCTTGCGAGATAGACGATCCTAGTCAATTTCATCACGATTGTATGTTACCTGATGACATTCTAATTTATATGCATTTTGACGAGGCTGTGGAGGCCATTAATTCGACTGCAGTGATGAAAGACTGGTTGTGTGTTTTGTTAGACGCGGGTTTGAAGCTATCCGACCTGACGTCCGATCACTTGTGTGGTATCGGGAGTTGGTTACAAGAGCCGTTTTCAGAGGAGTGGCGAAACAAATTAAAGCAAATTGTTCTGGCAGTAATGGAGGATGATCTGTAAATCTGTCTTGTGGTTTTATGAGACCTTTGGTGACATTAATTCAACTGTAGTGATTAAAGACTGGTTGACTGTCTGGAACAATACCGCAACCGAATATCCGAACCGACTTTGTTGGACCCACAAGGGCTCCTCGCCGTATGGCAGGCAAGACTGAAGTAGTGAGGTGCGGTGTTGTCTTGTACACGATTAAACTTTGCAAGACTCTGTATTAATGTCTAGTCTCTTGTTCTTGCAGTTATGGAGCGCGACTTGTAAATACGTTTGTGTTGTAATAAAATGTGTAAACCTTAGCTTGCGTCTTTTTCGTGTCTTACACTTCACAAGTAAAGGTACTCGTCTAAGTCCCGATTAACAAATCACTCAAATCACTCACTCATCCTTCGTGTCTGTTCACTCACTCACTCACTCACTCACTCACTCTGAGGAGGAGGAGGAGGAGGGCTAGAGATGGACGCGTTGAGGAGGAGGAGGAGGAGGAGAAGGAGAGCTAGAGATGGACGCGTTGAGGAGGAGGTGGAGGAGGAGGGCTAGAGATGGACGCGTTGAGGAGGAGGAGGAGGAGGAGGGCTAGAGATGGACGCGTTGAGGAGGAGGAGGAGGGCTAGAGATGGACGCGTTGAGGAGGAGGAGGAGGAGGGCTAGAGATGGACGCGTTGAGGAGGAGGAGGAGGGCTAGAGATGGACGCGTTGAGGAGGAGGAGGAGGAGTAGGAGGAGGGCTAGAGATGGACGCGTTGAGGAGGCGGAGGGCTAGAGATGGACGCGTTGAAGAGGCGGAGGAGGAGGAGGGCTAGAGATGGACGCGTTGAGGAGGAGGAGGAGGAGAAGGGCTAGAGATGGACGTTTTATTGTATGACATTCCTCCTCCTCTTTCAGGCAAATGGACGTATTATCGCGTGAGATTTCACCGATTCGACGGAATTCCACTGCAATAGGCAGGTATAAAACGAGTTGTACAAACCAAACTTAGACCGACGAGTTCCAAGAGTCATTCCGTTCTTTTCATTTGAACAGTAAACACGTACATCATGAGCTTATGGAGTAGTCTACCAGCTGCCAACAAGTCCACACCATCAGCGTTCCAGTGCCCAGATTGCAAGAGACATTTCTCACGTCGGGACAACTTGAAACGACACAGTGCCCACAGTCGCTGTGCACCGTCGACAAACGCTACGACACCTGTGTCTCTGGCCCCAGCAACAAGCTCGACATTCTCGTCTCCAACTCAGGTGCCCACTATGACACATGTACCTACGGTTCCTTCAACAAGCTCGACATTCCCGTCTCCATCTCAGGTGACCATGGTGTACACAAAGAAGATGGCCCTGGTCGA
This sequence comes from Paraescarpia echinospica, assembly GCA_020002185.1. Classification (NCBI taxonomy): domain Eukaryota; kingdom Metazoa; phylum Annelida; class Polychaeta; order Sabellida; family Siboglinidae; genus Paraescarpia; species Paraescarpia echinospica. The sequence goes on along the minus strand of JAHLWY010000765.1, from coordinate 3,384 downwards.
TCCCCGTATTTTGGAAAACATTCAACCGCAACGTCCTTCGACTGTTAACCCTATCGAAAGGGTCTTGCAACGACTCGACAATGAAATGCTAGACATACTAGAACGAAACGATATACACGAGAGGGAAAAAGTTGTGTTGTATAACCAGGTGTTGAATCGGTACAACGATCTTTCCGACAAACGTATTCAAGAAACCGTCATCGAAAACATTCCCAGCAAAGTCGAAAACAAAGTACAACCTGCTAACGAAAATGAAGTCGTCGAAAAGGAGAGTATCGAAAACGAAATCATCGACAGCGTTCCAAAAACTATGAAGCAGAAAGCACGAAGACTACTCGATAAAATGAAAGGGGCCGTAAGTTGGAATGATCGTGGCGAGATGATGTACAGAAACAAGGCGGTTCCCGGAAGTAATATCGTGGACCTTGTGAACGACGTGTTGAGAAAACGGAAGTCGTTTGAACCAGTGGGATGGGAAACCTTTGCTCGTGGTCTCAAGGATGTCAACACACCAATGGATTTAGTCGGGAACTCAGATCGTTGGCTTTACATGCAGACAGCATCAGTGGACGATGACATATCAAAGGAAACCAGCATTCCGTTTGACAGTGGTCGTCGTTGGCATCGTAGACGACCTGCATCGTCGCGGCGCGCAGCTCATTCGGCGAGACCTTTGCAAATCACACGTTGGGAACCATATTAGTATTACCGATTTGGAATCTACAGGAACAGTACGCAAGAGATATCATATGTGAAATATTCAAATAAAAAATCGTCTCTTGGGTGTCTGAATAAAGCATTTCACAAACGCACATATGGTGTCGACTTTTTTATTGCTTAATTAAGGTAATACAAGAACGTGCATGCCAACATTACATGCAAACATTACAGGGCACTATTAACAAAATCGAAAACACGACAGTCATTGTTCACTAAATCGTTCCCGAAAGTGTTCACAAACGTCTTCGTGGGTACGCCTCGACTTCGGTGCAGCAAGTACACGACACAGTATTGTCCACACACGTTAGACAGCGGGCTCTGAAGCGTTCTCTTGTTGAAAGTCCAAGTCACGCAGTTGCTCTGTAGAAAATCCACGAATTCGTCGTGTCGAGGTGGCAAACCGTAGGAGTCGAAGTATTCTCCACGTCCGTCTTTTGCGATAAACATGCAGATCCAATGTTGACCCGGTTCATTGCTCGAATGAGTGTTGCACACGAAAGCTGCCGGATAGGTCGTTATAGGAGTAGTGGGTAACCCGTCTTTAAGTAGTACGCCTCGAACAACGGATCTAGTGTAAGCATCCGCCGCAAGGAGTCTTTCTATCTGTGCCGTATCCATCAGTAATCGTAGACGACGTTTCTGTTGCGGTCAATCTCCAAAACCGTCTCGAATTCTCCGTAGACGACGACGTTGATCGTTTGGTCGAGAGGTTGATTAAAGTGCATCTCGACTCGTAGGTTGCCTTTATGTACCAAATTGAAATGGGGACCGTCACAACAATCTGGTGTGATGTCAAACGCAAACAGGGTATATCCTTTGCCAAACTCGTCACGACTGATGTTGTTTCCCTCGTCTTGAAACATCTTTCCCGTTCCAGCAAATAGATTACTGTAACTTCTCACGTAGGAACCATCGTTGAAATTAGGTTGGAGTGGTTTCGCCGGAACTTGTTGCCCGTCGACGTACAATGCAAGAAAGTTCAAGTTGTTGTGCTTTACGTGGAACGGATTCTTGACGAATGTTCCGTTGTATGCGTCGTTGTCTATACAACACAAGACTATTCTCTTGGGTAAGACACACAAATAAACGTTTTCGTGAGAGTGCGACATGGCACCTCGCGGTATGGAAAATACCTTGCAATCGACTCTTCGCAACGGATACTTCGCCGTTCCCTTTTGTAGCGCTTTGATGTGACCCATCTGTACGGCAGGATTCAGTTTAGCTTTTCGCGCAAACAAAATTGCTTCGACTATGCGTACCTTGTAATCGGCATTGTCACCACCAGCAGCCGTGAGTGCAAAAGCATTCTTGCTCTGTACTAGTCGAATGTTCACGTCGACGCCGTTCAATAGATAGCGGTCTTGAAAGAAGAGGTCGACGTGTAGACGGCCCATCATATCGACGATTCGACTACGGGAAATATAGGTCTTTCTTTTTTGCAGCCCCGTGTTTGCGTCGTCGGTGGCATCCATGTGTTCAGCCGTGTCTTTGTACCACAAGGCACTAGTCAGTTGACTCTTCTTTGCTTCTGCTCCGTGACTCAGTAACGTTTCTATGTACTCCGATTATCCGCTAGGGGGCGCTACGACGGAAGTGACGTCGTACCGGAAGTCACTTGACTGTCATGGCAGCCTCTACTTGGGACGCTACGTCGGAAGTGACGTCGCACCGGAAGTTACTTGACTGTCATGGCGGACTCTACGCTTCCGATATTTCCGGAAGTGTGTCAACGAATAGAGACCTATCATGGCCGGTAGATGGCAATACTCTGACTAATTACATTGGTGTCCGTTGAGTGGCGTCGGAAACCGTGATGGTCACCTCTTTGAATGAAGTCCTGTCAGGTGGTTGTCCTTACATGTTATTGACATAGCCGTTTTCGATCATAGCAGTTTTCAAATTCGCTTGCTATGGCCGTATGTGACGTAGTACTCCGATTATCCACTAGGGGTCTCTACGCCGGAAGTGACGTGGTACCGGAAGTCACTTGACTGTCATGGCGGTCTCTACTAGGGACGCTACGCCGGAAGTAACGTAGTACCGGAAGTTATTTGAATGTCATGGCGACCTGACATGGCGGCCTCTACTCTTCCGCTATTCCCAACGAATATGTGTGTCAACGAATAGAGAACTATCATGTTCGATAGATGGCTATACTCTGACTAATTACATTGGTGTCCGTTGAGTGGCGTCGGAAACCATGATGGTCACCTCTTTGAATGTCTCGTGGCGTATCTCTTGTCTCGTCCGTACTCTCGTGTGATGTGACATCCGTAGTCTCGTGTGATGTGTCATCCGTAGTCTCGTAGCATATCTCTTGTCTCGTCCGTACTCTCGTGTGATGTGTCATCCGTAGTCTCGGTCATAGTCTCGTGACATATCTCGGCCATAGTCTCGTGACATATCTCGGACATAGTCTCGTCTCTTGTCTCGTCGGTACTCTCGTGTGATGTGTCATCCGTAGTCTCGTGTGATGTGTCATCCGTAGTCTCGTAACATATCTCGGCCATAGTCTCGTTTCTTGTCTCGTCGGTACTCTAGTGTGATGTGTCATCCGAAGTCTCGTGAACATTAGACACACCACTCGTAGTCTCGTGTGATGTATCATCCGTAGTCTCGTGATATATCTCGGACATTGTCTCGTCGGTACTCTCGTGTGATGTG
>JAHLWY010000764.1:42500-45871 GCA_020002185.1 Paraescarpia echinospica | reverse complement strand
CTCTCCCTCTCTGTATATATATATATATATCCCCCTCTCCCGCTTTCGCTCTCGCTCTCGCTTTCGCTCTCGCTCTCGCACACGATCTCGCTCTCGCTCGCGATCTCGCTCTCGCTCTCGCTCTCGCTCTCGCTCTCGCTCACGATCTCGCCCTCACTCTACAGTTAGTGTACAATCGATTTACCAAAAATATTCAGTATTATTAGAAATGATTATTTGCTCACGTGCTGGCATCATCGGCTCGATCGCGGCGAGTTGTTCTCTAGAAAGCACGAGTGGCAATGATATCGTTGGCAAGTGTTTGGGAGAATGACAATCAAATGCACGCACGCACGCACGCACGCACGCAGATTCACGCGTACTCACGAATACACGGATGTACAGACACAAGTGCCTCATAATCATACACATAAATATATTAGAAAAAAACACACATTTAAATGCACTTCATAAATAGTAAATAAAAGGTCACCCATATATTATCATTGTAACAAGAACATTGCTCATGTAAATGAGTGAAGTTAAACAACTACAACACTTGCACTGCGCCCAATACAACACTTGCACCGCGCCCAATACAACACTTGCACCGCGCCCAATACAACACTTGCACCGCGCCCAATACAACACTTGCACCGCGCCCATCACAACACTTGCACCGCGCCCATCACAACACTTGCACCGCGCCCAATACAACACTTGCACCGCGCCCAATACAACATTTACAGGAAAACGGCAGATATTAGGAAGCAGACAAATACAATAAATGTAGTGCAGCTATACTATAATAATAATAGTGAGAATGATAAGTTGACCTGAATAGCGAGGTGACCGTATTTCTTAATTGAGACAGAACGCTTGTGTCAGTAGCGTCATACCCATTAAGTATCGTAAAAACAGATATATCCCATTAATCACCTGTCTCTATAGTGTTGATAAACTGTGCTCGTTTGTGGGTCATCATCAGATTTCGGTATACTTTCAGGATTTTTATTGATTAAAAATGATTGTCAGATTTTTTGTTTTCGACTTTTCGTATTGGAGAACACCTCAACTTATTATTCAAATGAGCGTTATTTTGCTGTTTATTTACTCGGACAGTTGAGTGTTATGCATTTTTCATTAAAACCATGCAAATGCACACTTTGTATTAACGGTTGCATATATAACGAATGTATGAAAACTATTATAATTTTCAGTGGTGACCATATGTATATCGATGTGTTTTTGGTACAATATAAATGTATTGTTTAATCCTAACAATATATTAAGAATCTGAACTAGTCAACGCGGTTACCATTCTGCAATTAAGAATCGTCTTACGAAAGAATGTAAGGAATGTATCATTGTAAGAAAAGTATGCTTATTTCCAGAGTTGACTCCGTAAATGTTGTGGAGTTGACTTGGAAACGTTGTGTATTTGACCGTTGCGGAGTTTACATTTCGTCCTACTAATGACTATAACTACATGTCTTCGCACTAACCTTCACAGGGGAATATTCATCTAGAAATTAACATGTCTAAATACTAAATAGTGAGATATTGGTCTGCGCCTATGTGGCTGCATCTATAGATGCTATCTGGATATATTGAGAATTTTACCAGTTCTAGCCAATCTACAACACTCAAGTTTGTATGCATATTTTATTAATACACCAAGAGGACACTGGACTAAATGGTGTTATCAAGTGTTTTGTGACTTTTTTTTATTTTAACCGACTTACATTTTACATTTGCGATTGCACCTGTGTGACATTGACAAGCTTGTGATCGATCATGTGTAACCCGGACAAAGAGAACATTGTTTACACGCCCAGCATGACCCAAGACTGCCTGTATCGGTTACGGCCCAGCGGTCGCAGTCACATTCGGCTCAACAATGCTGCCTGGAGAGCTGCTTGTGAAGCGGGGGTGGCACTCCATCGGCCCACCCATCGAGGTTGTCGTGGGGGTGCACGCAAACAACGACCGATACGTGTATTTGTGTCAGCGCGACCAACAACTCCCATTAAGCCTGTACCTCGACGTGACAACTTGATTACTCTGACATTACCATACAAACCTTGCTCTGCTAAATGCAAGATCCGTCAGGAACAAAACTGATTTCATTACCAATTATATCCACGAACATGATCTTGACATCATCGCGCTTACAGAGACGTGGCTGGCAGATGACCCTAAGGACTTCGTCCACCAACCTCGGCCCGACCGACGACGTGGGGGAATCGGTGTTCTATACAATTCGTGTATCAACATGATCTTATCGCGACACTGGCCAGCATTGTCCTTCCAGTGCCTCGAGGTGGTGTTTGCTACATCATCAAGTGTTATCAGGTTATTACTCGTTTACAGACCTCCATCCACAGGCCGAGGCGGTGTTTCTTTCAAAACGTTTATGGCCGAGTTCACCAATCTCCTGGAACTTTTCACAGCACAGTTGACTGGACTAATTATCGTGGGCGATTTTAACATCCACTATGGAAAGGCCGGAAATAAAGACTCAAACGACTTCTGTGATCTCCTGCACGTCACCAACTTGCAGCAACATGTTCGTGATCCGACAAACACCATCGGCAATATTTTGGACCTAGTAATTTCACCATCGTCAGGAAGCGTTCTGACATCAATGACGGTGGGATCCCTGCTCACCGATCACCACGCTGTACACTGCCTGCTCCAAGCACCAAAGCCGAACCGAACAAAGAAGCGGGTTTCTTATCGAAAATATGCTGCGATTAATCCCACGAATTTCAGATCAGATTTCGAACTTTCACACCTGGCAACACGCCCGTGTAACAACATTGCAGACTACAACAGTATGACACTTCCTTGCAAGAACTGTTAGACAGCCACGCTCCGTTGATCACACGGTCAATTACTGTGCGCCCCAACACGCCTTGGCACACAGTGGAATTATCGCTTGCTAAGCGAAAGCTCCGACAAGCAGAGCGGAAATGGAGACTGACAAAGCTGCAGATTCACCGAGACATTTACACTGGACAGCGTGAAACTTACAAACAGCAAATACAGTCTGTGAAAGCCAAATTCTACCAAAACAAAATTATTAATGTGCACGTAACAACAAAGCACTGTTCGGGATCATGGATGACTTGATGAAGAGAAAAAACTACTCCAAAACAGCCCAGTCTTGTGTCTGGTATAGCACAACTGGCAGATGACTTTCTCGTGCACTTCACACGCAAAGTGTTAGACATTCGAAGCCAGTTAGCGAGTAGACGCCTGCAAACTGTCAACGCTGAGTACGTGCATTGTGAACAGTCTTGCACAGTCAATGCGTTTTACGGCATAACCCAGACGGCGTTCTCTCTTTGGTAAGGAAGTGTCCAACAAAATCAAGCGCGCTCGATCTT
>JAHLWY010000764.1:0-40000 GCA_020002185.1 Paraescarpia echinospica | reverse complement strand
AAAAAGTATATACAAAAACTGGTTTCTTTGTCTATTTCCATGGCAACGAGAGCAGATCAAGTGTTTAGGACATCGAAAGAATACCTAAGTCTGATAATGACTTAGACATTTTTCATAGCTAATGTTTGTAATTTCAGTAGTCATATTAGTAGATTTATTTTGTATTATTCCTAGCGTATGTATCACAATCCTTCTTATGGTATTGTCACCTTGCTTGTACAGTGGAACTTCACTATTAAGGCCACCGTTGGGATTGGGCAAAAGTGACCTGAATATACAGGTGACCGTATTGGCGGGACTAATTTCCTATAATTTACTATATATAGTACAAGTTTGGGACTATCCTACAGTGACCTTAATCACAAGGTGGGTGTATTACCGAGGTGACCGTAAAACGAAGCTCGACTCTACACTGTAAAAGCATGCATCACGACAAGGCAAAACTGTGTATGTAATAACAAGACGACGTACTCGCAGCAGTAACAGCATAGGTAGAAGAAGGCGAGTAATAGGACGGATATGGCAACCATGGACCCGACAGCAATCATGAGCACTTTTCCGGCGTTCGACCCAAGGCCCAAAATCGAGCTTGGTTTAGGCGGCAGCTTGCTTGCAGTGCCATTGCGTACCGCGTCTGTAACACACGTGTGGCCTCTGGAACACGCTGTTTGAAGACTCGCTGCTGACGTTCAAAGGGAGGCTGTTGGTTCCCCGCGCGATGTTCCCACATTTAAGACAACTAGTTCAGCAAACGTTCTGTTTGGCAATTACGACGCCGGCTGATATAGGGCAATGGAACAGACAACCTCCCTTTGAAATTCCTCTTAAGAGACACTATTTTAAACTTGCCTTTTTGTCTAGTGTTTATTCGTCACACATTCTATTATCATAATAGATTTTATGATTTGAATTGCTTGCACATCGTTTATTATTCTAGCTAGTTATTTATTAAATTGTTGCTGACTATTTCGTTATCCAATTGTTGGGTATTATTTATTATAATATATATATATATATATATATATGGTCATTTCCCACAAAACGTCAACAAAGTGTGTTTATTGCTATAAATCATTAGAAATTTAGTTTAGGAGATTGGCACCATGTTCATCATATCCGTCAAAACAAAAAACTAACCATACTGTGGCATGACGCAATGATGAATACATTGCGTATAGCGGCAATCTCTGCAAACTGTCAGTCATTACAACTCGCAGCGCCGCCAAAAACCTACTAGGTGAGAATTTTGATATTTCGTTTATTGAAATGATGTAAATAACGCTAACAAAGCAGTGTGCTATCGGTAGAACGATCATGTATGGGGTAGTTAGGTCAAGTAGCGGGTTATTTCACGATATGGACAATCTCCATCAAAAGGTCAAAAGCCAATACCCCGAAGCTACAATGTTACGAGCGGTTATCTGCCGATCACGACCACCTTTCAAACAGTTGATACCGTACATGCAGATAAGTCTGTGTTAGCAGCACGCTAACGTGGCACTAAAAGTCCAACGTGTCCAAATCTTGCCACAATCATCCACTATTTTGGTTAATATGAGCGATGATTCCACCAAGGTCAAACTTGACACCATGGATGAAAACAATCAACTTAAAGTACCCCATTTTAGCGATGCCAAGAGGTCGAGGATTAGGGAAGAATATTAAAAAAAGTTAAGCTAATGGAGGTGAAGGCAACAAAGGAACAATGTGTGGATATCTTCATCAAAGAAATGTCCGACTTCTGAGCACGCTGTGATAGAGTGAAGACTCAGTATTCGCAGGTGAAGTTGCTCAAGTAGCCCATCATGCCTAACAGTAACACGGAAGGCACTGTGCAGTCCATCGTGCCTAACAGTAACATGGAAGGCACTGTGCAGTCCATCATGCCTAACAGTAACACTGAAGGAACTATGCAGACGGCAGCAGACCATCATGCCTAACAGTAGCAAGGAAGGCACTGTGCAGTCCCCCATGCCTAAAAGTAAGATGGAAGGCACTGTGCAGTCCATCATGCCTGACAGAAACATAGAAGGCACTGTGCAGTCCATCATGCATAACAGTAACATGGAAGGCACTGTACAGTCCATCATGCCTAACAGTAACATGGAAGGCACTGTGCAGTCCATCATGCCTAACAGTAACATGGAAGGCACTGTGCAGTCCATCATGCCTCACAGTAACATGGAAGGCACTGTGCAGTCCATCATGACTAACAGTAACATGGAAGGCACTGCGCAGTCCATCATGCCAAACAGTAACACGGAAGGCACTGTGCAGTCAAATATGCCTAACAGTAACATGGAAGGCACTGTGCAGTCCATCATGACTAACAGTAACATGGAAGGCACTGCGCAGCCCATCATGCCTAACGGTAACATGGAAGGCACTGTGCAGTCCATCATGCCTAACAGTAACACGGAAGGCACTGTGCAGTCAACCATGCCTAATAGTAACATGGAAGGCACTGTGCAATCCATCATGCCTAACAGCAACACGGAAGGCACTGTGCAGTCCATCATGCCTAACAATAACATGGAAGTCACTGTGCAGTCCATCATGCCTAACTGTAACATAGAAGGCACTGTGCAGTTCATCATGCCTAACAGTGACACGGAATGCACTGTGCAGTCCATCATGCCTAACAGTAACACGGAATGCACTGTGCAGTCCATCATGCCTAACAGTAATACGGAAGGCACTGTGCAGTCCATCATGCCTAACAGTAACACGGAAGGCACTGTGCAGTCCGTCATGCCTAACAGTAACAAGGAAGGCACTGTGCAGTCCATCATGCCTAACAGTGACATGGAAGGCACTGTGCAGTCCATCATGCCTATCAGTAACAGGGAACGCACTGTGCAGTCCACCATGCCTAACAGTAACATGGAAGGCACTATGCAGTCCATCATGCCTAACAGTAACATGGAAGGCACTGTGCAGTCCAACAAGCCTAACAGTAACATGGAAGACACTGTGCAGTCCATCATGCCTAACAGTAACATGGAAGGCACTGTGCAGTCCAGCATGCCTAATAGTAACATGGAAGGCACTGTGCAGTCCACCAAGCCTAACAGTAACATGGAAGGCACTGTGCAGTTCAACATGCCTAACAGTAACATGGAAGGCACTGTGCAGTCCATCATGACTAACAGTAACATGGAAGGCACTGCGCAGTCCATCATGCCAAACAGTAACACGGAAGGCACTGTGCAGTCCATCAAGCCTAACAGTAACATGGAAGACACTGTGCAGTCCATCATGCCTAACAGTAACATGGAAGGCACTGTGCAGTCCAGCATGCCTAATAGTAACATGGAAGGCACTGTGCAGTCCACCAAGCCTAACAGTAACATGGAAGGCACTGTGCAGTTCAACATGCCTAACAGTAACATGGAAGGCACTGTGCAGTCCATCATGACTAACAGTAACATGGAAGGCACTGCGCAGTCCATCATGCCAAACAGTAACACGGAAGGCACTGTGCAGTCAAATATGCCTAACAGTAACATGGAAGGCACTGTGCAGTTCAACATGCCTAACAGTAACATGGAAGGCACTGTGCAGTCCATCATGACTAACAGTAACATGGAAGGCACTGCGCAGTCCATCATGCCAAACAGTAACACGGAAGGCACTGTGCAGTCAAACATGCCTAACAGTAACATGGAAGGCACTGTGCAGTACATCATGCCTAACAGTAACATGGAAGGCACTGCGCAGTCCATCATGCCAAACAGTAACACGGAAGGCACTGTGCAGTCCATCGTGCCTAACTGTAACATGGAAGGCACTGTGCAGTCCGTCATGCCTAACAGTAACACTGAAGGAACTATGCAGACGGCAGCAGACCATCATGCCTAACAGTAGCAAGGAAGGCACTGTGCAGTCCCCCATGTCTAAAAGTAAGATGGAAGGCACTGTGCAGTCCATCATGTATGACAGAAACATAGAAGGCACTGTGCAGTCCATCATGCATAACAGTAACATGGAAGGCACTGTACAGTCCATCATGCCTAACAGTAACATGGAAGGCACTGTGCAGTCCATCATGCCTAACAGTAACATGGAAGGCACTGTGCAGTCCATCATGCCTCACAGTAACATGGAAGGCACTGTGCAGTCCATCATGACTAACAGTAACATGGAAGGCACTGCGCAGTCCATCATGCCAAACAGTAACACGGAAGGCACTGTGCAGTCAAACATGCCTAACAGTAACATGGAAGGCACTGAGCAGTCCATCATGACTAACAGTAACATGGAAGGCACTGCGCAGTCCATCATGCCTAACGATAACATGGAAGGCACTGTGCAGTCCATCATGCCTAACAGTATCATGGAAGGCACTGTGCAGTCCATCACGCCTAACAGTAACACGGAAGGCACTGTGCAGTCAACCATGCCTAATAGTAACATGGAAGGCACTGTGCAGTCCATCATGCCTAAGAGCAACACGGAAGGCACTGTGCAGTCCATCATGCCTAACAATAACATGGAAGTCACTGTGCAGTCCATCATGCCTAACTGTAACATAGAAGGCACTGTGCCGTTCATCATGCCTAACAGTGACACGGAATGCACTGTGCAGTCCATCATGCCTAACAGTAACACGGAAGGCACTGTGCAGTCCACCAAGCCTAACAGTAACATGGAAGGCACTGTGCAGTTCAACATGCCTAACAGTAACATGGAAGGCACTGTGCAGTCCATCATGACTAACAGTAACATGGAAGGCACTGTGCAGTCCATCATGCCTAACATTAACATGGAAGCCACTGTGCAGTCCATCATGCCTAACTGTAACAAAGAAGGCACTGTGCAATTTATCATGCCTAAAAGTGATACGGAATGCACTGTACAGTCCATCATGCCTAACAGTAACACGGAAGGCACCGTGCAGTCCAGCATGCCTAACAGTAACACGGAAGGCACTGTGCAGTCCATCAAGCCTAATAGTAACATGGAAGGCACTGTGCAGTCCATCATGCCTAACAGTAACACTGAAGGAACTATGCAGACGGCAGCAGACCATCATGCCTAACAGTAGCAAGGAAGGCACTGTGCAGTCCCCCATGCCTAAAAGTAAGATGGAAGGCACTGTGCAGTCCATCATGCCTGACAGAAACATAGAAGGCACTGTGCAGTCCATCATGCATAACAGTAACATGGAAGGCACTGTACAGTCCATCATGCCTAACAGTAACATGGAAGGCACTGTGCAGTCCATCATGCCTAACAGTAACATGGAAGGCACTGTGCAGTCCATCATGCCTCACAGTAACATGGAAGGCACTGTGCAGTCCATCATGACTAACAGTAACATGGAAGGCACTGCGCAGTCCATCATGCCAAACAGTAACACGGAAGGCACTGTGCAGTCAAATATGCCTAACAGTAACATGGAAGGCACTGTGCAGTCCATCATGACTAACAGTAACATGGAAGGCACTGCGCAGCCCATCATGCATAACAGTAACATGGAAGGCACTGTACAGTCCATCATGCCTAACAGTAACATGGAAGGCACTGTGCAGTCCATCATGCCTAACAGTAACATGGAAGGCACTGTGCAGTCCATCATGCCTCACAGTAACATGGAAGGCACTGTGCAGTCCATCATGACTAACAGTAACATGGAAGGCACTGCGCAGTCCATCATGCCAAACAGTAACACGGAAGGCACTGTGCAGTCAAATATGCCTAACAGTAACATGGAAGGCACTGTGCAGTCCATCATGACTAACAGTAACATGGAAGGCACTGCGCAGCCCATCATGCCTAACGGTAACATGGAAGGCACTGTGCAGTCCATCATGCCTAACAGTAACACGGAAGGCACTGTGCAGTCAACCATGCCTAATAGTAACATGGAAGGCACTGTGCAATCCATCATGCCTAACAGCAACACGGAAGGCACTGTGCAGTCCATCATGCCTAACAATAACATGGAAGTCACTGTGCAGTCCATCATGCCTAACTGTAACATAGAAGGCACTGTGCAGTTCATCATGCCTAACAGTGACACGGAATGCACTGTGCAGTCCATCATGCCTAACAGTAACACGGAATGCACTGTGCAGTCCATCATGCCTAACAGTAATACGGAAGGCACTGTGCAGTCCATCATGCCTAACAGTAACACGGAAGGCACTGTGCAGTCCGTCATGCCTAACAGTAACAAGGAAGGCACTGTGCAGTCCATCATGCCTAACAGTGACATGGAAGGCACTGTGCAGTCCATCATGCCTATCAGTAACAGGGAACGCACTGTGCAGTCCACCATGCCTAACAGTAACATGGAAGGCACTATGCAGTCCATCATGCCTAACAGTAACATGGAAGGCACTGTGCAGTCCAACAAGCCTAACAGTAACATGGAAGACACTGTGCAGTCCATCATGCCTAACAGTAACATGGAAGGCACTGTGCAGTCCAGCATGCCTAATAGTAACATGGAAGGCACTGTGCAGTCCACCAAGCCTAACAGTAACATGGAAGGCACTGTGCAGTTCAACATGCCTAACAGTAACATGGAAGGCACAGTGCAGTCCATCATGACTAACAGTAACATGGAAGGCACTGCGCAGTCCATCATGCCAAACAGTAACACGGAAGGCACTGTGCAGTCCATCAAGCCTAACAGTAACATGGAAGACACTGTGCAGTCCATCATGCCTAACAGTAACATGGAAGGCACTGTGCAGTCCAGCATGCCTAATAGTAACATGGAAGGCACTGTGCAGTCCACCAAGCCTAACAGTAACATGGAAGGCACTGTGCAGTTCAACATGCCTAACAGTAACATGGAAGGCACTGTGCAGTCCATCATGACTAACAGTAACATGGAAGGCACTGCGCAGTCCATCATGCCAAACAGTAACACGGAAGGCACTGTGCAGTCAAACATGCCTAACAGTAACATGGAAGGCACTGTGCAGTACATCATGCCTAACAGTAACATGGAAGGCACTGCGCAGTCCATCATGCCAAACAGTAACACGGAAGGCACTGTGCAGTCCATCGTGCCTAACTGTAACACTGAAGGAACTATGCAGACGGCAGCAGACCATCATGCCTAACAGTAGCAAGGAAGGCACTGTGCAGTCCCCCATGTCTAAAAGTAAGGTGGAAGGCACTGTGCAGTCCATCATGTATGACAGAAACATAGAAGGCACTGTGCAGTCCATCATGCATAACAGTAACATGGAAGGCACTGTACAGTCCATCATGCCTAACAGTAACATGGAAGGCACTGTGCAGTCCATCATGCCTAACAGTAACATGGAAGGCACTGTGCAGTCCATCATGCCTCACAGTAACATGGAAGGCACTGTGCAGTCCATCATGACTAACAGTAACATGGAAGGCACTGCGCAGTCCATCATGCCAAAGAGTAACACGGAAGGCACTGTGCAGTCAAACATGCCTAACAGTAACATGGAAGGCACTGAGCAGTCCATCATGACTAACAGTAACATGGAAGGCACTGCGCAGTCCATCATGCCTAACGATAACATGGAAGGCACTGTGCAGTCCATCATGCCTAACAGTATCATGGAAGGCACTGTGCAGTCCATCACGCCTAACAGTAACACGGAAGGCACTGTGCAGTCAACCATGCCTAATAGTAACATGGAAGGCACTGTGCAGTCCATCATGCCTAAGAGCAACACGGAAGGCACTGTGCAGTCCATCATGCCTAACAATAACATGGAAGTCACTGTGCAGTCCATCATGCCTAACTGTAACATAGAAGGCACTGTGCCGTTCATCATGCCTAACAGTGACACGGAATGCACTGTGCAGTCCATCATGCCTAACAGTAACACGGAAGGCACTGTGCAGTCCACCAAGCCTAACAGTAACATGGAAGGCACTGTGCAGTTCAACATGCCTAACAGTAACATGGAAGGCACTGTGCAGTCCATCATGACTAACAGTAACATGGAAGGCACTGTGCAGTCCATCATGCCTAACATTAACATGGAAGCCACTGTGCAGTCCATCATGCCTAACTGTAACACAGAAGGCACTGTGCAATTCATCATGCCTAACAGTGATACGGAATGCACTGTACAGTCCATCATGCCTAACAGTAACACGGAAGGCACCGTGCAGTCCAGCATGCCTAACAGTAACACGGAAGGCACTGTGCAGTCCATCAAGCCTAATAGTAACATGGAAGACACTGTGCAGTCCATCATGCCTAACAGTAACATGGAAGTCACTGTGCAGTCCAGCATGCCTAATAGTAATATGAAAGGCACTGTGCAGTCCATCATGACTAACAGTAACATGGAAGGAACTGCGCAGTCCATCATGCCAAACAGTAACACGGAAGGCACTGTGCAGTCAAACATGCCTAACAGTAACATGGAAGGCACTGTGCAGTCCATCATGCCTAACAGTAACATGGAAGGCACTGTGCAGTCCATCATGCCTCACAGTAACGTGGAAGGCACTGTGCAGTCCATCATGACTAACAGTAACATGGAAGGCACTGCGCAGTCCATCATGCCAAAGAGTAACACGGAAGGCACTGTGCAGTCAAACATGCCTAACAGTAACATGGAAGGCACTGTGCAGTCCATCATGACTAACAGTAACATGGAAGGCACTGCGCAGTCCATCATGCCTAACGGTAACATGGAAGGCACTGTGCAGTCCATCATGCCTAGCAGTAACATGGAAGGCACTGTGCAGTCCATCATGCCTAACAGTAACACGGAAGGCACTGTGAAGTCAACCATGACTAATAGTAACATGGAAGGCACTGCGCAGTCCATCATGCCTAACGATAACATGGAAGGCACTGTGCAGTCCATCATGCCTAACAGTATCATGGAAGGCACTGTGCAGTCCATCATGCCTAACAATAACACGGAAGGCACTGTGCAGTCAACCATGCCTAATAGTAACATGGAAGGCACTGTGCAGTCCATCATGCCTAACAGCAACACGGAAGGCACTGTACAGTCCATCATGCCTAACAGTAACATGGAAGGCACTGTGCAGTCCATCATGCCTAACAGTAACATGGAAGGCACTGTGCAGTCCATCATGCCTCACAGTAACATGGAAGGCACTGTGCAGTCCATCATGACTAACAGTAACATGGAAGGCACTGCGCAGTCCATCATGCCAAAGAGTAACACGGAAGGCACTGTGCAGTCCATCATGCCTAACAGTAACACGGAAGGCACTGTGCAGTCAACCATGCCTAATAGTAACATGGAAGGCACTGTGCAGACCATCATGCCTAACAGCAACACGGAAGGCACTGTGCAGTCCATCATCCCTAACAATAACATGGAAGTCACTGTGCAGTCCATCATGCCTAACTGTAACATAGAAGGCACTGTGCAGTTCATCATGCCTAACAGTGATACGGAATGCACTGTGCAGTCCATCATGCCTAACAGTAACACGGAAGGCACTGTGCAGTCCAGCATGCCTAACAGTAACACGGAAGGCACTGTGCAGTCCATCGTGCCTAACATTAACGCTGAATGCACTGTGCAGTCCATCATGCCTAACAGTAACATGGAAGGCACTCTGCAGTCCATCGTGCCTAACAGTAACAATGAAGGCACTCAGCTGTCCATCATGCCTAACAACAACGTGGAAGGCAATGTGCAATCCAACATGCCTAACAGTAACACGGAAGGCAATGTGCAGTCCGTCATACCTAACAGTAACATGGAAGGCACTGTGCAGTCCATCATGACTAACAGTAACATGGAAGGCACTGTGCAGTCCATCATGCCTAACAGTAACATGGAAGACACTGTGCAGTCGATCATGCCTAACAGTAACAATGAAGGCACTCAGCTGTCCATCATGCCTAACAACAACGTGGAAGGCAATGTGCAATCCAACATGCCTAACAGTAACACGGAAGGCAATGTGCAGTCCGTCATGCCTAACAGTAACATGGAAGGCACTGTGCAGTCCATCATGACTAACAGTAACATGGAAGGCACTGTGCAGTCCATCATGCCTAACAGTAACATGGAAGACACTGTGCAGTCCATCATGCCTAACAGTAACACGGAAGGCACTGTGCAATCCATCATGCCTAACAATAACATGGAAGTCACTGTGCAGTTCATCATGCCTAACTGTAACATAGAAGACACTGTGCAGTCCATCATGCCTAACAGCGATACGGAATGCACTGTGCAGTCCATCATGCCTAATAGTAACACGGAAGGCACTGTGCAGTCCAGCATGCCTAACAGTAACACTGAAGGCACTGTGCAGTCCATCGTGCCTAACAGTAACGCGGAAAGCACTGTCCAGTCCATCATGCCAATCAGTAACAGGGAAGGCACTGTGCAGTCCATCATGCCTAACAGTAACATGGAAGGCACTGTGCAGTCCATCATGCCTAGCAGTAACACGGAAGACACTGTGCAGTCCACCATGCCTAACAGTAACACGGAAGGCAATGTGCAGTACTTCATGCCTAACAGTAACAAGGAAGGCACTGTGCAGTCCGTCATGCCTAACAGTAAAACGGAAGGCACTGTGCAGCCCATCTTGTCTATCAGTGATATGGAAGGCACTGTGCAGTCCATTATGCCTAACAGTAACAGGGAAGGCACTGTGCATTCAATCATGCCTAACAGTAACCTGGAAGGCACTGTGTAGTCCATCATGCCTAACAGTAACATGGAAGGCACTGTGCAGTCCATCATGCCTAACAGTAAGATGGAAGGCACTGTGCAGTCCATCATGCCTAACAGTAACATGGAAGGCACTCTGCACTCCATCATGCCGAACAGTGACACGGAAGGCACTGTGCTTTCCGTGATGCCTAAAAGTAACACGGAAGGCACTGTGCAGTCCATTATGCCTAACAATAACATGGAATCACTGCGCATTCCATTATGCCTAGCAGTAACACGGAAGGCACTGTGCAGTCCATCATGCCTAACAGTGACATGGAAGACACTGTGCAGTCCATCATGCCTAACAGTAACACGGAAGGCACTGTGTAGTCCAACATGCCTAACAGTAACAAGGAAGGCATTGTGCAGTTGGACTATGCGGTAAGTACAAAGTTGAGATAGCATCCATCTACTGTGACAAGAACCACGTCACCGTTCATCCGATGGTGGTACACTATGAAGATGACAAGGACACACGTCCTGGGCATTATGTTAGCACACACTATAGTCCCAGTTGGTCCCAGCATGATGAGGTGGAAGGCAGGAGTATGCCGCCGTCCGGGGCATTAAGTTAGTACACACTATAGTCCCAGTTGGTCCGAGCATGATGAGGTGGAAGGCTGGAGTTTGCCGCCGTCCGGGGCATTATGTTAGTACATGCTATAGTCCCAGTTGGTCCCAGCATGATTAAGTGAAAGGCTGGAGTGTGCCGCCGTCCGGGGCATTATGTTAGTACATGCTATAATCCCAGTTGGTCCCAGCATGATGAGGTGGAAGGCTGGAGTGTGGCGCGGTGCGGGACATTGTGTTAGTACATGCTATAGTCCCAGTTGGTCCCAGCATGATGAGGTGGAAGGCTGGAGTGTGCCGCAGTGCGCGGCATTATGTTAGTATATGCTATAGTCCCAGTTGGTCCCAGCATGAAGAGGTGGAAGGCTGGAGTGTGCCGCCGTCTAGGGCATTACGTTAGTACATGCTATAGTCACAGTTGGACCCAGCATGATGAGGTGGAAGGCTGGAGTGTGCCGCCGTCCGGGGCATTAAGTTAGTACATGCTATAGTCCCAGTTGGTCCCAGCATGATGAGGTGGAAGGCTGGAGTGTGCCGTCGCCTGGGGCATTATGTTAGTACATGCTATAGCCCCAGTTGGTCCAAGCATGATGAGGTGGAAGGCTGGAGTGTGCCGCCGTCCGGGGCATTATGTTAGTACATGCTATAGTCCCAGTTGGTCCCAGCATGATGAGGTGGAAGGCTGGAGTGTGGCGCAGTGCGGGGCATTATGTTAGTACATGCTATAGTCCCAGTTGGTCCCAGCATGATGAGGTGGAAGGCTGGAGTGTGCCGCAGTGCGGGGCATTATGTTAGTATATGCTATAGTCCCAGTTGGTCCCAACATGATGAGGTGGAAGGGTGCATTGTGCCACCGTCTAGGGTATTATGTTAGTACATGCTATAGTCCCAGTTGGTCCCAGCATGATGAAATGGAAGGCTGGAGTGTGCCGCCGTCCAGGGAATTATGTTAGTACGTGCTATAGTCCCAGTTGGTCCCAGCATGATGAAGTGGAAGGCAGGAGTGTGCCGCAGTGCGGGGCATTATGTTAGTACACACTATAGTCCCAGTTGGTACCAGCATGATGAGGTGGAAGGCTGGAGTGTGCCGCCGTCCGGGGCATTATGTTAGTACATGCTATAGTCCCAGTTGGACCCAGCATGATGAAGTGGAAGGCTGGAGTGTGCCGCCGTCTAGGGCATTATGTTAGTACATGCTATAGTCCCAGTTGGTCCCAGCATGATCAGGTGGAAGGCTGGAGTGTGCCGCCGTCCGGGGCATTAAGTTAGTACATGCTATAGTCGCAGTTGGTCCCAGCATGATGAGGTGGAAGGATGGATTGTGCCGCCGTCTGGGGCATTACGTTAGTACATGCTATATTCCCAGTTGGTCCCAGCATGATGAGGTGGAAGGCTGGAGTGTGCCGCCGTCCGGGGCAATATGTTAGTACACACTATAGTCCCAGTTGGTCACAGCATGATGAGGTGGAAGGCTGGAGTGTGAAGCAGTGCGGGGCATTATGTTAGTATATGCTATAGTCCCAGATGGTCCCAGCATGATGTGGTGGAAGGCTGGAGTGTGCCGCCGTCCGGGGAATTATGTTAGTACATGCTATAGTCCCAGTTGGTCCAAGCATGATGAGGTGGAAGGCTGGAGTGTGCCGACGTCCGGAACATTATGTTAGTACATGCTGTAGTCCCAGTTGGTCCCAGCATGATGAAGTGGAAGGCTGGAGTGAGCCTCCGTCCGGAGCATTATGTTAGTACGTGCTATAGTCCCAGTTGGTCCCAGCATGATGAAGTGGAAGGCAGGAGTGTGCCGCCGTCTGGGGCATTATTTTTGTACAAGCTATAGTCCCAGTTGGTCCCAGCATGAAGAGGTGGAAGGCTTGAGTGTGGCGCAGTGCGGGGCGTTATGTTAGTACATGCTATAGTCCCAGTTGGTCCCAGCATGATGTGGTGGAAGGCTGGAGTGTGCCGCAGTGTGGGGCATTATGATAGTATATGCTATAGTCCCAGTTTGTACCAGCATGATGAGGTGGAAGGCTGGAGTGGGCCGCCGTCTAGGGCATTACGTTATTACATGCTATAGTCCCAGTTTGTCCTAGCATGATGAGGTGGAAGGTTGGAGTGTGCCGCCGTACGGGGCATTAAGATAGTACATGCTATAGACCCAGTTGGTCCCAGCATGATGAGATGGAAGGCTGGAGTGTGCCTCCGTCTGAAGCATTATGTTAGTACATGCTATATTCCCAGTTGGTCCCAGCATGATAAGGTGGAAGGCTGGAGTGTGCCGCAATCTGGGGCATTATGTTAGTACATGCTATAGCCCCAGTTGGTCCAAGCATGATGAGGTGGAAGGCTGGAGTGTGCCGCCGTCCGTGGCATTATGTTAGTACATGCTATAGACCCAGTTGGTCCCAGCATGATATGGTGGAAGGTTGGAGTGTGCCGCCGTCCGGGGCATTATGATAGTACATGCTATAGTCCCAGATGGTCCCAGCATGATGAAGTGGAAGGCTGGAGTGTGACGCCGTCGGGGGCATTATGTTAGTACATGCTATAGTTCCAGTTGGTCCCACCATGATGAGGTGGAAGGCTGGAGTGTGCCGCCCTCTGGGGCATTATTTTAGTACAAGCTATAATCCCAGTTGGTCCCAGCATGATGAGGTGGAAGGCTGGAGTGTGGCGCGGTGCGGGGCATTGTGTTAGTACATGCTATAGTCCCAGTTGGTCCCAGCATGATGAGGTGGAAGGCTGGAGTGTGCCGCAGTGCGGGGCATTATGTTAGTATATGCTATAGTCCCAGTTGGTCCCAGCATGATGAGGTGGAAGGCTGTAGTGTGCCGCCGTCTAGGGCATTACGTTAGTACATGCTATAGTCACAGTTGGACCCAGCATGATGAGGTGGAAGGCTGGAGTGTGCCGCCGTCCGGGGCATTAAGTTAGTACATGCTATAGTCCCAGTTAGTCCCAGCATGATGAGGTGGAAGGCTGGAGTGTGCCGCAGTGCGGGGCATTATGTTAGTATATGCTATAGTCCCAGTTGGTCCCAACATGATGAGGTGGAAGGTTGCAGTGTGCCGCCGTCTAGGGTATTATGTTAGTACATGCTATAGTCCCAGTTGCTCCCAGCATGCTGAGGTGGAAGGCTGGAGTGTGCCGCCATCCGGAGCGTAATGTTAGTACATGCTATAGTCCCAGTTGGTCCCAGCATGATGAGGTGGAAGGCTGGAGTGTGCCGTCGTCTGGGGCATTATGTTAGTACATGCTATAGCCCCAGTTGGTCCAAGCATGATGAGGTGGAAGGCTGGAGTGTGCCGCCGTCCGGGGCATTATGTTAGTACATGCTATAGTCCCAGTTGGTCCCAGCATGATGAGGTGGAAGGCTGGAGTGTGGCGCAGTGCGGGGCATTATGTTAGTACATGCTATAGTCCCAGTTGGTCCCAGCATGATGAGGTGGAAGGCTGGAGTGTGCCGCAGTGCGGGGCATTATGTTAGTATATGCTATAGTCCTAGTTGGTCCCAACATGATGTGGTGGAAGGTTGCAGTGTGCCGCCGTCTAGGGTATTATGTTAGTACATGCTATAGTCCCAGTTGGTCCCAGCATGATGAAGTGGAAGGCTGGAGTGTGCCGCCGTCCAGGGCATTATGTTAGTACGTGCTATAGTCCCAGTTGGTCCCAGCATGATGAAGTGGAAGGCAGGAGTGTGCCGCAGTGCGGGGCATTATGCTAGTACACACTATAGTCCCAGTTGGTCCCAGCATGATGAGGTGGAAGGCTGGAGTGTGCCGCCGTCCGGGTCATTATGTTAGTACATGCTATAGTCCCAGTTGGACCCAGCATGATGAAGTGGAAGGCTGGGGTGTGCCGTCGTCTAGGGCATTATGTTAGTACATGCTATAGTCCCAGTTGGTCCCAGCATGATCAGGTGGAAGGCTGGAGTGTGCCGCCGTCCGGGGTATTAAGTTAGTACATGCTATAGTCGCAGTTGGTCCCAGCATGATGAGGTGGAAGGATGGATTGTGCCGCCGTCTGGGGCATTACGTTAGTACATGCTATATTCCCAGTTGGTCCCAGCATGATGAGGTGGAAGGCTGGAGTGTGCCGCCGTCCGGGGCAATATGTTAGTACACACTATAGTACCAGTTGGTCACAGCATGATGAAGTGGAAGGCTGGAGTGTGAAGCAGTGCGGGGCATTATGTTAGTATATGCTATAGTCCCAGATGGTCCCAGCATGATGTGGTGGAAGGCTGGAGTGTGCCGCCGTCCGGGGAATTATGTTAGTACATGCTATAGTCCCAGTTGGTCCAAGCATGATGAGGTGGAAGGCTGGAGTGTGCCGACGTCCGGAACATTATGTTAGTACATGCTGTAGTCCCAGTTGGACCCAGCATGATGAAGTGGAAGGCTGGGGTGTGCCGCCGACCGGGGCATTATGTTAGTACATGTTATAGTCCCAGTTGGTCCCAGCATGATGTGGTGGAAGGCTGGAGTGTGCCGCAGTGTGGGGCATTATGTTAGTATATGCTATAGTCCCAGTTTGTACCAGCATGATGAGGTGGAAGGCTGGAGTGGGCCGCCATCTAGGGCATTACGTTATTACATGCTATAGTCCCAGTTTGTCCTAGCATGATGAGGTGGAAGGTTGGAGTGTGCCGCCGTACGGGGCATTAAGTTAGTACATGCTATAGACCCAGTTGGTCCCAGCATGATGAGATGGAAGGCTGGAGTGTGCCTCCGTCTGGAGCATTATGTTAGTACATGCTATATTCCCAGTTGGTCCCAGCATGATAAGGTGGAAGGCTGGAGTGTGCCGCAATCTGGGGCATTATGTTAGTACATGCTATAGCCCCAGTTGGTCCAAGCATGATGAGGTGGAAGGCTGGAGTGTGCCGCCGTCCGGGGCATTATGTTAGTACATGCTATAGACCCAGTTGGTCCCAGCATGATATGGTGGAAGGTTGGAGTGTGCCGCCGTCCGGGGCATTATGATAGTACATGCTATAGTCCCAGATGGTCCCAACATGATGAAGTGGAAGGCTGGAGTGTGACGCCGTCGGGGGCATTATGTTAGTACATGCTATAGTTCCAGTTGGTCCCACCATGATGAGGTGGAAGGCTGGAGTGTGCCGCCCTCTGGGGCATTATTTTAGTACAAGCTATAATCCCAGTTGGTCCCAGCATGATGAGGTGGAAGGCTGGAGTGTGGCGCGGTGCGGGGCATTGTGTTAGTACATGCTATAGTCCCAGTTGGTCCCAGCATGATGAGGTGGAAGGCTGGAGTGTGCCGCAGTGCGGGGCATTATGTTAGTATATGCTATAGTCCCAGTTGGTCCCAGCATGATGAGGTGGAAGGCTGTAGTGTGCCGCCGTCTAGGGCATTACGTTAGTACATGCTATAGTCACAGTTGGACCCAGCATGATGAGGTGGAAGGCTGGAGTGTGCCGCCTTCCGGGGCATTAAGTTAGTACATGCTATAGTCCCAGTTAGTCCCAGCATGATGAGGTGGAAGGCTGGAGTGTGCCGCAGTGCGGGGCATTATGTTAGTATATGCTATAGTCCCAGTTGGTCCCAACATGATGAGGTGGAAGGTTGCAGTGTGCCGCCGTCTAGGGTATTATGTTAGTACATGCTATAGTCCCAGTTGCTCCCAGCATGCTGAGGTGGAAGGCTGGAGTGTGCAGCCGTCCGGAGCGTAATGTTAGTACATGCTATAGTCCCAGTTTGTCCCAGCATGATGAGGTGGAAGGCTGGAGTGTGCCGTCGTCTGGGGCATTATGTTAGTACATGCTATAGCCCCAGTTGGTCCAAGCATGATGAGGTGGAAGGCTGGAGTGTGCCGCCGTCCGGGGCATTATGTTAGCACATGCTATAGTCACAGTTGGTCCCAGCATGATGAGGTGGAAGGCTGGAGTGTGGCGCAGTGCGGGGCATTATGTTAGTACATGCTATTGTCCCAGTTGGTCCCAGCATGATGAGGTGGAAGGCTGGAGTGTGCCGCAGTGCGGGGCATTATGTTAGTATATGCTATAGTCCCAGTTGGTCCCAACATGATGAGGTGGAAGGTTGCAGTGTGCCGCCGTCTAGGGTATTATGTTAGTACATGCTATAGTCCCAGTTGGTCCCAGCATGATGAAGTGGAAGGCTGGAGTGTGCCGCCGTCCAGGGCATTATGTTAGTACGTGCTATAGTCCCTGTTGGTCCCAGCATGATGAAGTGGAAGGCAGGAGTGTGCCGCAGTGCGGGGCATTATGTTAGTACACACTATAGTCCCAGTTGGTCCCAGCATGATGAGGTGGAAGGCTGGAGTGTGCCGCCGTCCGGGGCATTATGTTAGTACATGCTATAGTCCCAGTTGGACCCAGCATGATGAAGTGGAAGGCTGGGGTGTGCCGCCGTCTAGGGCATTATGTTAGTACATGCTATAGTCCCAGTTGGTCCCAGCATGATCAGGTGGAAGGCTGGAGTGTGCCGCCGTCCGGGGCATTAAGTTAGTACATGCTATAGTCGCAGTTGGTCCCAGCATGATGAGGTGGAAGGATGGATTGTGCCGCCGTCTGGGGCATTACGTTAGTACATGCTATATTCCCAGTTGGTCCCAGCATGATGAGGTGGAAGGCTGGAGTGTGCCGCCGTCCGGGGCAATATGTTAGTACACACTATAGTACCAGTTGGTCACAGCATGATGAGGTGGAAGGCTGGAGTGTGAAGCAGTGCGGGGCATTATGTTAGTATATGCTATAGTCCCAGATGGTCCCAGCATGATGTGGTGGAAGGCTGGAGTGTGCCGCCGTCCGGGGCATTATGTTAGTCCATGCTATAGTCCCAGTTGGTCCAAGCATGATGAGGTGGAAGGCTGGAGTGTGCCGACGTCCGGAACATTATGTTAGTACATGCTGTAGTCCCAGTTGGACCCAGCATGATGAAGTGGAAGGCTGGGGTGTGCCGCCGACCGGGGCATTATGTTAGTACATGCTATAGTCCCAGTTGGTCCCAGCATGATGTGGTGGAAGCCTGGAGTGTGCCGCAGTGTGGGGCATTATGTTAGTATATGCTATAGTCCCAGTTTGTACCAGCATGATGAGGTGGAAGGCTGGAGTGGGCCGCCGTCTAGGGCATTACGTTATTACATGCTATAGTCCCAGTTTGTCCTAGCATGATGAGGTGGAAGGTTGGAGTGTGCCGCCGTACGGGGCATTAAGTTAGTACATGCTATAGACCCAGTTGGTCCCAGCATGATGAGATGGAAGGCTGGAGTGTGCCTCCGTCTGGAGCATTATGTTAGTACATGCTATATTCCCAGTTGGTCCCAGCATGATAAGGTGGAAGGCTGGAGTGTGCCGCAATCTGGGGCATTATGTTAGTACATGCTATAGCCCCAGTTGGTCCAAGCATGAAGAGGTGGAAGGCTGGAGTGTGCCGCCGTCCGGGGCATTATGTTAGTACATGCTATAGACCCAGTTGGTCCCAGCATGATATGGTGGAAAGTTGGAGTGTGCCGCCGTCCGGGGCATTATGATAGTACATGCTATAGTCCCAGATGGTCCCAACATGATGAAGTGGAAGGCTGGAGTGTGACGCCGTCGGGGGCATTATGTTAGTACATGCTATAGTTCCAGTTGGTCCCACCATGATGAGGTGGAAGGCTGGAGTGTGCCGCCCTCTGGGGCATTATTTTAGTACAAGCTATAATCCCAGTTGGTCCCAGCATGATGAGGTGGAAGGCTGGAGTGTGGCGCGGTGCGGGGCATTGTGTTAGTACATGCTATAGTCCCAGTTGGTCCCAGCATGATGAGGTGGAAGGCTGGAGTGTGCCGCAGTGCGGGGCATTATGATAGTATATGCTATAGTCCCAGTTGGTCCCAGCATGATGAGGTGGAAGGCTGGAGTGTGCCGCCGTCTAGGGCATTACGTTAGTACATGCTATAGTCACAGATGGACCCAGCATGATGAGGTGGAAGGCTGGAGTGTGCCGCCGTCCGGGGCATTAAGTTAGTACATGCTATAGTCCCAGTTAGTCCCAGCATGATGAGGTGGAAGGCTGGAGTGTGCCGCAGTGCGGGGCATTATGTTAGTATATGCTATAGTCCCAGTTGGTCCCAACATGATGAGGTGGAAGGTTGGAGTGTGCCGCCGTCTAGGGTATTATGTTAGTACATGCTATAGTCCCAGTTGCTCCCAGCATGATGAGGTGGAAGGCTGGAGTGTGCCGCCGTCCGGAGCGTAATGTTAGTACATGCTATAGTCCCACTTGGTCCCAGCATGATGAAGTGGAAGGCTGGAGTGTGCCGCCGTCCGGGGCATTATGTTAGTACATGTTATAGTCCCAGAAGGTCCCAGCATGATGAAGTGGAAGGCTGGAGTGTGCCGCCGTCCAGGGCTTTATGTTAGTACGTGCTATAGTCCCAGTTGGTCCCAGCATGATGAAGTGGAAGGCAGGAGTGTGCCGCAGTGCGGGGCATTATGTTAGTACACACTATAGTCCCAGTTGGTCCCAGCATGATGAGGTGGAAGGCTGGAGTGTGCCGCCGCCCGGTGCATTATGTTAGTACATGCTATAGTCCCAGTTGGACCCAGCATGATGAAGTGGAAGGCTGGAGTGTGCCGCCGTCTAGGGCATTATGTTAGTACATGCTATAGTCCCAGTTGGTCCCAGCATGATCAGGTGGAAGGCTGGAGTGTGCCGCCATCCGGGGCATTAAGTTAGTATATCCTATAGTCGCAGTTGGTCCCAGCATGATGAGGTGGAAGGATGGATTGTGCCGCCGTCTGGGGCATTATTTTAGTACAAGCTATAATCCCAGTTGGTCCCAGCATGATGAGGTGGAAGGCTGGAGTGTGGCGCGGTGCGGGGCATTGTGTTAGTACATGCTATAGTCCCAGTTGGTCCCAGCATGATGAGGTGGAAGGCTGGAGTGTGCCGCAGTGCGGGGCATTATGTTAGTATATGCTATAGTCCCAGTTGGTCCCAGCATGATGAGGTGGAAGGCTGGAGTGTGCCGCCGTCTAGGGCATTACGTTAGTACATGCTATAGTCACAGTTGGACCCAGCATCATGAGGTGGAAGGCTGGAGTGTGCCGCCGTCCGGGGCATTAAGTTAGTACATGCTATAGTCCCAGTTGGTCCCAGCATGATGAGGTGGAAGGCTGGAGTGTGCCGCCGTCTGAGGCATTATGTTAGTACATGCAATATTCCCAGTTGGTCCCAGCATGATGAGGTGGAAGGCTGGAGTGTGCCGCCGACTGGGGCATTATGCTAGTACATGCTATAGTCCCAGTTGGTCCCAGCATAATGAGGTGGAAGGCTGCAGTGTGTCGCAGTGCGGGGCATTATGTTAGTAAATGCTATAGTCCCAGTTGTTCCCAGCATGATGAGGTGGAAGGCTGGAGTGTGCCGCAATCTGGGGCATTATGTTAGTACATGCTATAGCCCCAGTTGGTCCAAGCATGATGAGGTGGAAGGCTGGAGTGTGCCGCCGTCCTGGGCTTTATGTTAGTACATGCTATAGTCCCAGTTGGTCACAGCATGATGAGGTGGAAGGCTGGAGTGTGAAGCAGTGCGGGGCATTATGTTAGTATATGCTATAGTCCCAGATGGTCCCAGCATGATGTGGTGGAAGGCTGGAGTGTGCCGCCGTCCGGGGAATTATGTTAGTCCATGCTATAGTCCCAGTTGGTCCAAGCATGATGAGGTGGAAGGCTGGAGTGTGCCGACGTCCGGAACATTATGTTAGTACATGCTGTAGTCCCAGTTGGACCCAGCATGATGAAGTGGAAGGCTGGGGTGTGCCGCCGACCGGGGCATTATGTTAGTACATGTTATAGTCCCAGTTGGTCCCAGCATGATGAAGTGGAAGGCTGGAGTGAGCCTCCGTCCGGAGCATTATGTTAGTACGTGCTATAGTCCCAGTTGGTCCCAGCATGATGAAGTGGAAGGCAGGAGTGTGCCGTCGTCTGGGGCATTATTTTTGTACAAGCTATAGTCCCAGTTGGTCCCAGCATGAAGAGGTGGAAGGCTGTAGTGTGCCGCCGTCCGGGGCATTATGTTAGTACATGCTATATTCCCAGTTGGTCCCAGCATGATGAAGTGGAAGGCTGGAGTGTGCCACCGCCCGGGGCATTATGTTAGTACGAGCTATAGTCCCAGTTGGTCCCAGCATGATGAAGTGGAAGGCTGGAGTGTGCCGCAGTGCAGGGCATTATGTTAGTATATGCTATAGTCCCAGATGGTCCCAGCATGATGTGGTGGAAGGCTGGAGTGTGCCGCCGTCCGGGGCATTATGTTAGTACATGCTATAGTTCCAGTTGGTCCAAGCATGATGAGGTGGAAGGATGGAGTGCGCTGCCCTCCGGAGCATTATGTTTGTACTTGCTATAGTCCCAGTTGGTCCCAGCATGATGAAGTGGAAGGCTGGAGTGTGCCGCCGTCTAGGGCATTATGTTAGTACATGCTATAGACCCTGTTGGTCCCAGCATGATGAGTTGGAATGCTGGTGTGTGCGGCCGTCCGGGGCATTAAGTTAGTACATGCTATAGTCACAGTTGGTCCCAGCATGATGAGGTGGAAGGATGGAGTGTGCCGCCCTCTGGGGCATTATTTTAGTACAAGCTATAATCCCAGTTGTTCCCAGCATGATGAGGTGGAAGGCTGGAGTGTGGCGCGGTGCGGGGCATTGTGTTAGTACATGCTATAGTCCCAGTTGGTCCCAGCATGATGAGGTGGAAGGCTGGAGTGCGCCGCAGTGCGGGGCATTATGTTAGTATATGCTATAGTCCCAGTTGGTCCAAACATGATGAGGTGGAAGGCTGGAGTTTGCCGCCGTCTAGGGCATTACGTTAGTACATGCTATAGTCACAGGTGGACCCAGCATGATGAGGTGGAAGGATGGAGTGTGCTGCCCTCCGGAGCATTATGTTAGTACTTGCTATAGTCCCAGTGGGTCCCAGCATGATGAAGTGGAAGGCTGGAGTGTGCCGCCGTCCGGGGCATTATGTTAGTACATGTTATAGTCCCAGAAGGTCCCAGCATGATGAAGTGTAAGGCTGGAGTGTGCCGCCGTCCAGGGCATTATGTTAGTATGTGCTATAGTCCCAGTTGGTCCGAGAATAATGAGGTGGAAGGCTGGAGTGTGCCGCAGTGCGGGGCATTATGTTAGTGAATGCTATAGTCCCAGTTGGTCCCAGCATGATGAGGTGGAAGGCTGCAGTGTGCCGCTGTGCGGGGCATTATGTTAGTAAATGCTATAGTCCCAGTTGTACCCAGCATGATGAGGTGGAAGGCTGGAGTGTGCCGCAATCTGGGGCATTATGTTAGTACATGCTATAGCCCCAGTTGGTCCAAGCATGATGAGGTGGAAGGCTGGAGTGTGCGGCCGTCCGGGGCATTATGTTAGTACATGCTATAGTCCCAGTTGGTCCCAGCATGATGAAGTGGAAGGCAGGAGTGTGCCGCAGTGCGGGGCATTATGTTAGTATATGCTATAGTCCCAGTTGGTCACAGCATGATGTGGTGGAAGGTTGGAGTGTGCCGCCGTCCGGGGCGTTATGTTATTACGTGCTATAGTCCCAGTTGGTCCCAGCATGATGAAGTGGAAGGCTGGAGTGTGCCGCAGTGCAGGGCATTATGTTAGTATATGCTATAGTTCCAGATGGTCCCAGCATGATGTGGTGGAAGGCTGGAATGTGCCGCCGTCCGGGGCATTATGTTAGTACATGCTATAGTCCCAGTTGGTCCCAGCATGATGAAGTGGAAGGCTGGAGTGTGCTGCAGTGCAGGGCATTATGATAGTATATGCTATAGTTCCAGATGGTCCCAGCATGATGTGGTGGAAGGCTGGAGTGTGCCGCCGTCCGGGGCATTATGTTAGTACATGCTATAGTCCCAGTTGGTCCAAACATGATGAGGTGGAAGGCTGGAGTGTGCTGCCGTCCGGAGCATTATGTTAGTACAAGCTATAGTCCCAGTTGGTCCCAGAATGATGAAGTGGAAGGCTGGAGTTTACCGCCGTCTAGGGCATTATGTTAGTACATGCTATAGACCCAGTTGGTCCCAGCATGATGAGGTGGAATGCTGGAGTGTGCCGCCGTCCGGGGCATTAAGATAGTACATGCTATAGTCACAGTTGGTCCCTGCATGATGAGGTGGAAGGATGGAGTGTGCCGCCGTCTGGGGTATTATGTTAGTACATGCTATATTCCCAGTTGGTCCCAGCATGAAGAGGTGGAAGGCTGGAGTGTGCCGCCGTCCGGGGAATTATGTTTGTACACACTTTAGTCCCAGTTGGTCCCAGCATGATGAGGTGGAAGGCTGGAGTGTGCCGCCGTCCGGGGCATTACGTTAGTACATGCTATAGTCCCAGTTGGTCCCTTCATGATGAAGTGGAAGGGTGGAGTGTGCCGCCGTCCGGGGCATTATGTTAGTCCCAGTTGGTCCCAGCATGATGAAGTTGAAGGCCGGAGTGTGCCGCAGTGCAGGGCATTATGTTAGTATATGTTTAGTCCCAGATGGTCCCAGCATGATGTGGTGGAAGGCTGGAATGTGCCGCCGTCCGGGGCATTATGTTAGTACATGCTATAGTCCCAGTTTGTCCAAGCATGATGAGGTGGAAGGCTGAAGTGTGCCGCCGTCCGGAGCATTATGTTAGTACATGCTATAGTTCCAGTTGGTTCCAGCATGATGAAGTGGAAGGCTGGAGTGTGCCGCCGTCCGGGGCAATACGTTAGTACGTGCTATAGTCCCAGTTGGTCCCAGCATGATGAAGTGGAAGGCAGGAGTGTGCCGCAGTGCGGGGCATTATGTTAGTATATGCTATAGTCCCAGATGGTCCCAGCATGATGTGGTGGAAGGCTGGAATGTGCCGCCGTCCGAGGCATTATGTTAGTACATGCTATAGTCCCAGTTGGTCCAAGCATGATGAGGTGGAAGGCTGGAGTGTGCCGCCGTCCGGAGCAATATGGTAGTACATGCTATAGTTCCAGTTGTTTCCAGCATGATGAAGTGGAAAGCTGGAGTGTGCCGCCGTCCGGGGCATTAAGTTAGTACATGCTATAGTCCTAGTTGGTCCCAGCATGATGAATTGGAAGGCTGGAGTGTGCCGCCGTCCGGGGCATTAAGTTAGTACATGCTATAGTCCCAGTTGGTCCCAGCATGATGAAGTGGAAGTCTGGAGTGTGCCACCGTCTGGGGCATTATGTTAGTACATGGTATAGTCCCAGTTGGTCCCAGCATGATGAGGTGGAAGGCTGGAGTGTGGCGCAGTGCGGGGCATTATGTTAGTACATGCTATATTCCCAGTTGGTCCCAGCATGATGACGTGGAAGGCTAGAGTGTGCCACAGTGCGGGGCATTATGTTAGTATATGCTATAGTACCAGTTGGTCCCATCATCATGAAGTGGAAGGCTGGAGTGTGCCGCCGTCTAGGGCATTATTTTAGTACATGCTATAGTCCCAGTTGGTCCCAGCATGATGAAGTGGAAGGCTGGAGTGTGACGCAGTGCGGGGCATTATGTTAGTACATGCTATGGTCCCAGTTGGTCCCAGCATGATGAAGTTGAAGGCTGGAGTGTGCCGCAGTGCAGGGCATTATGTTAGTATATGCTATAGTCCCAGATGGTCCCAGCATGATGTGGTGGAAGGCTGGAATGTGCCGCCGTCCGGGGCATTATGTTAGTACATGCTGTAGTCCCAGTTGGACCCAGCATGATGAAGTGGAAGGCTTTAGTGTGCCGCCGTCTGGGGCATTATGTTAGTACATGCTATATTCCCAGTTGGTCCCAGCATGATGATCTGGAAGGCTGGAGTGTGCCGCCGTCCGGGGAATTATGTTTGTACACACTTTAGTCCCAGTTGGTCCCAGCATGATGAGGTGGAAGGCTAGAGTGTGCCGCCGTCCGGGGCATTAAGTTAGTACATGCTATAGTCCCAGTTGGTCCCAGCATGATGAATTGGAAGGCTGGAGTGTGCCGCCGTCCGGGGCGTTATGTTATTACGTGCTATAGTCCCAGTTGGTTCCAGCATGATGAAGTGGAAGGCTGGAGTGTGCCGCAGTGCAGGGCATTATGTTAGTATATGCTATAGTTCCAGATGGTCCCAGCATGATGTGGTGGAAGGCTGGAGTGTGCCGCCGTCCGGGGCATTATGTTAGTACATGCTATAGTCCCAGTTGGTCCAAGCATGATGAGGTGGAAGGCTGGAGTGTGCCGCCGTCCGGGGCATTAAGATAGTACATGCTATAGTCACAGTTGGTCCCAGCATGATGAGGTGGAAGGCTAGAGTGTGCCGCCGTCCGGGGCATTAAGTTAGTACATGCTATAGTCCCAGTTGGTCCCAGCATGATGAATTGGAAGGCTGGAGTGTGCCGCCGTCCGGGGCGTTATGTTATTACGTGCTATAGTCCCAGTTGGTCCCAGCATGATGAAGTGGAAGGCTGGAGTGTGCCGCAGTGCAGGGCATTATGTTAGTATATGCTATAGTTCCAGATGGTCCCAGCATGATGTGGTGGAAGGCTGGAGTGTGCCGCCGTCCGGGGCATTATGTTAGTACATGCTATAGTCCCAGTTGGTCCAAGCATGATGAGGTGGAAGGCTGGAGAGTGCCACCGTCCGGGGCATTAAGATAGTACATGCTATAGTCACAGTTGGTCCCAGCATGATGAGGTGGAAGGATGGAGTGTGCCGCCGTCAGGGGTATTATGTTAGTACTTGCTATATTCCCAGTTGGTTCCAGCATGAAGAGGTGGAAGGCTGGAGTGTGCCGCCGTCCGTGGAATTATGTTTGTACACACTTTAGTCCCAGTTGGTCCCAGCATGATGAGGTGGAAGGCTGGAGTGTGCCGCCCTCCGGGGCATTAAGTTAGTACATGCTATAGTCCCAGTTGGTCCCGTCATGATGAAGTGGAAGGGTGGAGTGTGCCGCCGTCCGGGGCATTATGTTAGTACGTGCTATAGTCCCAGTTGGTCCCAGCATGGTGAAGTTGAAGGCTGGAGTGTGCCGCAGTGCAGGGCATTATGTTAGTATATGCTATAGTGCCAGACGGTCCAAGCATGATGTGGTGGAAGGCTGGAATATGCCGCCGTCCGGGGCATTATGTTAGTACATGCTATAGTCCCAGTTGGTCCAAGCATGATGAGGTGGAAGGCTGGAGTGTGCTGCCGTCCGGAGCATTATGTTAGTACAAGCTATAGTCCCAGTTGGTCCCAGCATGATGAAGTGGAAGGCTGGAGTGTACCGCCGTCTAGGGCATTATGTTAGTACATGCTATAGACCCAGTTGGTCCCAGCATGATGAGGTGGAATGCTGGAGTGTGCCGCCGTCCGGGGCATAAAGATAGTACATGCTATAGTCACAGTTGGTCCCTGCATGAGGAGGTGGAAGGATGGAGTGTGCCGCCGTCTGGGGTATTATGTTAGTACATGCTATATTCCCAGTTGGTCCCAGCATGAAGAGGTGGAAGGCTGGAGTGTGCCGCCGTCTAGGGCATTATTTTAGTACATGCTATAGTCCCAGTTGGTCCCAGCATGATGAAGTGGAAGGCTGGAGTGTGACGCAGTGCGGGGCATTATGTTAGTACATGCTATAGTCCCAGTTGGTCCCAGCATGATGAAGTTGAAGGCTGGAGTGTGCCGCAGTGCAGGGCATTATGTTAGTATATGCTATAGTCCCAGATGGTCCCAGCATGAAGTGGTGGAAGGCTGGAATGTGCCGCCGTCCGGGGCATTATGGTAGTACATGCTATAGTCCCAGTTGGTCCAAGCATGATGAGGTGGAAGGCTGGAGTGTGCCGCCGTCCGGAGCATTATGTTAGTACATGCTATAGTTCCAGTTGGTCCCAGCATGATGAAGTGGAAGGCAGGAGTGTGCCGCAGTGCGGGGCATTATGTTAGTATATGCTATAGTCCCAGTTGGTCCCAGCATGATGTGGTGGAAGGCTGGAGTGTGCCGCCGTCCGGGGCATTATGTTAGTACATGCTATAGTCCAAGTTGTTCCCAGCATGATGAAGTGGAAGGCTGGAGTGTGCCACCGTCAGGGGCATTATTTTAGTACAAGCTATAGTCCCAGTTGATCCCAGCATGATGAGGTGGAAGGCTGGAGTGTGCCGCCGTCCGGGGAATTATGTTTGTACGTGCTATAGTCCCAGTTGGTCCCAGCATGATGAAGTGGAAGGCAGGAGTGTGACGCAGTGCGGGGCATTATGTTAGTACACACTATAGTCCCAGTTGGTCCCTGCATGATGAGGTGGAAGGCTGGAGTGTGCCGCCGTCCGGGGCATTACGTTAGTACATGCTGTAGTCCCAGTTGGACCCAGCATGATGAAGTGGAAGGCTGGAGTGTACCGCCGTCTAGGGCATTATGTTAGTACATGCTATAGCCCCAGTTGGTCCCAGCATGATCAGGTGGAAGGCTGGAGTGTGTCGCCGTCCGGGACATTAAGTTAGTACATGGTAAGGTCGCAGTTGGTCCCAGCATGATGAGGTGGAAAGATGGAGTGTGCCGCCGTCTGGGGCATTATGTTAGTTCATGCTATATTCCCAGTTGGTCCCAGCATGATGATCTGTAAGTCTGGAGTGTGCCGCCGTCCGGGCAATTATGTTTGTACACACTTTAGTCCCAGTTGGACCCAGCTTGATGAGGTGGAAAGCTGGAGTGTGCCGCCGTCCGGGGCATTAAGTTAGTACCTGCTATAGTCCTAGTTGGTCCCAGCATGATGAATTGGAAGGCTGGAGTGTGCCGCCGTCCGGGGCATTAAGTTAGTACATGCTATAGTCCCAGTTGGTCCCAGCATGATGAAGTGGAAGTCTGGAGTGTGCCACCGTCTGGGGCATTATGTTAGTACATGGTATAGTCCCAGTTGGTCCCAGCATGATGAGGTGGAAGGCTGGAGTGTGGTGCTGTGCGGGGCATTATGTTAGTACATGCTATATTCCCAGTTGGTCCCAGCATGATGACGTGGAAGGCTAGAGTGTGCCACAGTGCGGGGCATTATGTTAGTATATGCTATAGTACCAGTTGGTCCCAGCATCATGAAGTTGAAGGCTGGAGTGTGCCGCCGTCTAGGGCATTATTTTAGTACATGCTATAGTCCCTGTTTGTCCCAGCATGATGAGGTGGAAGGCTGGAGTGTGACGCAGTGCGGGGCGTTATGTTAGTACATGCTATAGTCCCAGTTGGTCCCAGCATGATGGAGTTGAAGGCTGGAGTGTGCCGCAGTGCAGGGCATTATGTTAGTATATGCTATAGTCCCAGATGGTCCCAGCATGATGTGGTGGAAGGCTGGAATGTGCCTCCGTCCGGGGCATTATGTTAGTACATGCTGTAGTCCCAATTGGACTCAGCATGATGAAGTGGAAGGCTGGAGTGTGCCGCCGTCTAGGGCATTATGTTAGTACATGCTATAGTCCCAATTGGTCCCAGCATGATTAGGTGGAAGGCTGGAGTGTGTCGCCGTCCGGGGCATTAAGTTGTACATGCTATAGTCGCAGTTGGAACCAGCATGATGTAGTGGAAGGCTTTAGTGTGCCGCCGTCTGGGGCATTATGTTAGTACATGCTATATTCCCAGTTGGTCCCAGCATGATGAATTGGAAGGCTGGAGTGTGCCGCCGTCCGGGGCGTTATGTTATTACGTGCTATAGTCCCAGTTGGTCCCAGGATGATGAAGTGGAAGGCTGGAGTGTGCCGCAGTGCAGGGCATTATGTTAGTATATGCTATAGTTCCAGATGGTCCCAGCATGATGTGGTGGAAGGCTGGAGTGTGCGGCCGTCCGGGGCATTATGTTAGTACATGCTATAGTCCCAGTTGGTCCAAGCATGATGAGGTGGAAGGCTGGAGTGTGCTGCCGTCCGGAGCATTATGTTAGTACAAGCTATAGTCCCAGTTGGCCCCAGCATGATGAAGTGGAAGTCCGGAGTGTGCCGCCGTCTAGGGCGTTATGTTAGTACATGCTGTAGACCCAGTTGGTCCCAGCATGATCAGGTGGAATGCTGGAGTGTGCCGCCGTCCGGGGCATTATGTTAGTACATGCTATAGTCCCAGTTGGTTCCAGCATGAAGAGGTGGAAGGCTGGAGTGTGCCGCCGTCCGTGGAATTATGTTTGTACACACTTTAGTCCCAGTTGGTCCCAGCATGATGAGGTGGAAGGCTGGAGTGTGCCGCCGTCCGGGGCATTAAGTTAGTACATGCTATTGTCCCAGTTGGTCCCATCATGATGAAGTGGAAGGGTGGAGTGTGCCGCCGTCCGGGGCATTATGTTAGTACCTGCTATAGTCCCAGTTGGTCCCAGCATGATGAAGTTGAAGGCTGGAGTGTGCCGCAGTGCAGGGCATTATGTTAGTATATGTTATAGTCCCAGATGGTCCCAGCATGTTGTGGTGGAAGGCTGGAATGTGCCGCCGTCCGGGGCATTATGTTAGTACATGCTATAGTCCCAGTTGGTCCAAGCATGATGAGGTGGAAGGCTGGAGTGTGCCGCCGTCCGGAGCATTATGTTAGTACATGCTATAGTTCCAGTTGGTTCCAGCATGATGAAGTGGAAGGCTGGAGTGTGCCGCCGTCAGGGGCAATACGTTAGTACGTGCTATAGTCCCAGTTGGTCCCAGCCTGATGAAGTGGAAGGCAGGAGTGTGCCGCAGTGCGGGGCATTAAGTCAGTACATGCTATAGTCCCAGTTGGTCCCAGCATGATGAAGTGGAAGTATGGAGTGTGCCGCCGTCCGGGGCATTATGTTAGTACATGCTATATTCCCAGTTGTTCCCAGCATGTTGAGGTGGAAAGCAGGAGTGTGCCACCGTCTGGGGCATTATGTTAGTACATGGTATAGTCCCAGTTGGTCCCAGCATGATGAGGTGGAAGGCTGGAGTGTGGCGCAGTGCGGGGCATTATGTTAGTACATGCTATAGTCCCAGTTGGTCCCAGCATGATGAGTGGAAGGCTAGAGTGTGCCACAGTGCGGAGCATTACGTTAGTATATGCTATAGTACCAGTTGGTCCCAGCATGATGAGGTGGAAAGCTGAAGTGTGCCGCCGTCTAGGGCATTATTTTAGTACATGCTATAGTCCCAGTTGGACCCAACATGATGAGGTGGAAGGCTGGAGTGTGACGCAGTGCGGGGCATTATGTTAGTACATGCTATAGTCCCAGTTGGTCCCAGCATGATGAAGTTGAAGGCTGGAGTGTGCCGCAGTGCAGGGCATTATGTTAGTATATGCTATAGTCCCAGATGGTCCCAGCATGAAGTGGTGGAAGGCTGGAATGTGCCGCCGTCCGGGGCATTATGGTAGTACATGCTATAGTCCCAGTTGGTCCAAGCATGATGAGGTGGAAGGCTGGAGTGTGCCGCCGTCCGGGGCATTATGTTAGTACATGCTATAGTTCCAGTTGGTCCCAGCATGATGAAGTGGAAGGCTGGAGTTTGCCGCCGTCCGGGGCATTACGTTAGTACGTGCTATAGTCCCATTTGGTCCCAGCATGATGAAGTGGAAGGCAGGAGTGTGCCGCAGTGCGGGGCATTATGTTAGTATATGCTATAGTCCCAGTTGGTCCCAGCATGATGTGGTGGAAGGCTGGAGTGTGCCGCCGTCCGGGGCATTATGTTAGTACATGCTATAGTCCAAGTTGTTCCCAGCATGATGAAGTGGAAGGCTGGAGTGTGCCA
Organism: Paraescarpia echinospica; assembly: GCA_020002185.1. NCBI lineage: Eukaryota > Metazoa > Annelida > Polychaeta > Sabellida > Siboglinidae > Paraescarpia > Paraescarpia echinospica. The sequence goes on along the minus strand of JAHLWY010000764.1, from coordinate 9,117 downwards.
CCGTCAGGGGCATTATTTTAGTACAAGCTATAGTCCCAATTGATCCCAGCATGATGAGGTGGAAGGCTGGAGTGTGCCGCCGTCCGGGGAATTATGTTTGTACGTGCTATAGTCCCAGTTGGTCCCAGCATAATGAAGTGGAAGGCAGGAGTGTGACGCAGTGCGGGGCATTATGTTAGTACACACTATAGTCCCAGTTGGTCCCTGCATGATGAGGTGGAAGGCTGGAGTGTGCCGCCGTCCGGGGCATTACGTTAGTACATGCTGTAGTCCCAGTTGGACCCAGCATGATGAAGTGGAAGGCTGGAGTGTACCGCCGTCTAGGGCATTATGTTAGTACATGCTATAGCCCCAGTTGGTCCCAGCATGATCAGGTGGAAGGCTGGAGTGTGTCGCCGTCCGGGACATTAAGTTAGTACATGGTAAGGTCGCAGTTGGTCCCAGCATGATGAGGTGGAAGGATGGAGTGTGCCGCCGTCTGGGGCATTATGTTAGTTCATGCTATATTCCCATTTGGTCCCAGCATGATGATCTGTAAGGCTGGAGTGTGCCGCCGTCCGGGCAATTATGTTTGTACACACTTTAGTCCCAGTTGGACCCAGCTTGATGAGGTGGAAAGCTGGAGTGTGCCGCCGTCCGGGGCATTAAGTTAGTACCTGCTATAGTCCTAGTTGGTCCCAGCATGATGAATTGGAAGGCTGGAGTGTGCCGCCGTCCGGGGCATTAAGTTAGTACATGCTATAGTCCCAGTTGGTCCCAGCATGATGAAGTGGAAGTCTGGAGTGTGCCACCGTCTGAGGCATTATGTTAGTACATGGTATAGTCCCAGTTGGTCCCAGCATGATGAGGTGGAAGGCTGGAGTGTGGTGCTGTGCGGGGCATTATGTTAGTACAAGCTATATTCCCAGTTGGTCCCAGCATGATGACGTGGAAGGCTAGAGTGTGCCACAGTGCGGGGCATTATGTTAGTATATGCTATAGTACCAGTTGGTCCCAGCATCATGAAGTTGAAGGCTGGAGTGTGCCGCCGTCTAGGGCATTATTTTAGTACATGCTATAGTCCCTGTTTGTCCCAGCATGATGAGGTGGAAGGCTGGAGTGTGACGCAGTGCGGGGCGTTATGTTAGTACATGCTATAGTCCCAGTTGGTCCCAGCATGATGGAGTTGAAGGCTGGAGTGTGCCGCAGTGCAGGGCATTATGTTAGTATATGCTATAGTCCCAGATGGTCCCAGCATGATGTGGTGGAAGGCTGGAATGTGCCTCCGTCCGGGGCATTATGTTAGTACATGCTGTAGTCCCAATTGGACTCAGCATGATGAAGTGGAAGGCTGGAGTGTGCCGCCGTCTAGGGCATTATGTTAGTACATGCTATAGTCCCAGTTGGTCCCAGCATGATTAGGTGGAAGGCTGGAGTGTGTCGCCGTCCGGGGCATTAAGTTGTACATGCTATAGTCGCAGTTGGAACCAGCATGATGCAGTGGAAGGCTTTAGTGTGCCGCCGTCTGGGGCATTATGTTAGTACATGCTATATTCCCAGTTGGTCCCAGCATGATGAATTGGAAGGCTGGAGTGTGCCGCCGTCCGGGGCGTTATGTTATTACGTGCTATAGTCCCAGTTGGTCCCAGGATGATGAAGTGGAAGGCTGGAGTGTGCCGCAGTGCAGGGCATTATGTTAGTATATGCTATAGTTCCAGATGGTCCCAGCATGATGTGGTGGAAGGCTGGAGTGTGCTGCCGTCCGGGGCATTATGTTAGTACATGCTATAGTCCCAGTTGGTCCAAGCATGATGAGGTGGAAGGCTGGAGTGTGCTGCCGTCCGGAGCATTATGTTAGTACAAGCTATAGTCCCAGTTGGTCCCAGCATGATGAAGTGGAAGTCCGGAGTGTGCCGCCGTCTAGGGCGTTATGTTAGTACATGCTATAGACCCAGTTGGTCCCAGCATGATCAGGTGGAATGCTGGAGTGTGCCGCCGTCCGGGGCATTAAGATAGTGCATGCTATAGTCACAGTTGTTCCGAGCATGATCAGGTGGAAGGATGGAGTGTGCCGCCGTCTGGGGTATTATGTTAGTACATGCTATATTCCCAGTTGGTTCCAGCATGAAGAGGTGGAAGGCTGGAGTGTGCCGCCGTCCGTGGAATTATGTTTGTACACACTTTAGTCCCAGTTGGTCCCAGCATGATGAGGTGGAAGGCTGGAGTGTGCCGCCGTCCGGGGCATTAAGTTAGTACATGCTATTGTCCCAGTTGGTCCCATCATGATGAAGTGGAAGGGTGGAGTGTGCCGCCGTCCGGGGCATTATGTTAGTACCTGCTATAGTCCCAGTTGGTCCCAGCATGATGAAGTTGAAGGCTGGAGTGTGCCGCAGTGCAGGGCATTATGTTAGTATATGTTATAGTCCCAGATGGTCCAAGCATGATGAGGTGGAAGGCTGGAGTGTGCCGCCGTCCGGAGCATTATGTTAGTACATGCTATAGTTCCAGTTGGTTCCAGCATGATGAAGTGGAAGGCTGGAGTGTGCCGCCGTCAGGGGCAATACGTTAGTACGTGCTATAGTCCCAGTTGGTCCCAGCCTGATGAAGTGGAAGGCAGGAGTGTGCCGCAGTGCGGGGCATTAAGTCAGTACATGCTATAGTCCCAGTTGGTCCCAGCATGATGAAGTGGAAGTGTGGAGTGTGCCGCCGTCCGGGGCATTATGTTAGTACATGCTATATTCCCAGTTGTTCCCAGCATGTTGAGGTGGAAGGCAGGAGTGTGCCACCGTCTGGGGCATTATGTTAGTACATGGTATAGTCCCAGTTGGTCCCAGCATGATGAGGTGGAAGGCTGGAGTGTGGCGCAGTGCGGGGCGTTATGTTAGTACATGCTATATTCCCAGTTGGTCCCAGCATCATGAGGTGGAAGGCTAGAGTGTGCCACAGTGCGGGGCATTATGTTAGTATATGCTATAGTACCAGTTGGTCCCAGCATGATGAGGTGGAAGGCTGGAGTGTGCCGCCGTCTAGGGCATTATTTTAGTACATGCTATAGTCCCAGTTGGTCCCAGCATGATGAGGTGGAAGGCTGGAGTGTGACGCAGTGCGGGGCATTAGGTCAGTACATGCTATAGTCCCAGTTGGTCCCAGCATGATGAAGTTGAAGGCTGGAGTGTGCCGCAGTGCAGGGCATTATGTTAGTATATGCTATAGTCCCAGATGGTCCATAATGTGGTGGAACGCTGGAATGTGCCGCCGTCCGGGGCATTATGTTAGTACATGCTATAGTCCCAGTTGGTCCAAGCATGATGAGGTGGAAGGCTGGAGTGTGCCGCCGTCCGGAGCATTATGTTAGTACATGCTATAGTTCCAGTTGGTCCCAGCATGATGAAGTGGAAGGCTGGAGTGTGCCGCCGTCCGGGGCGTTACGTTAGTACGTGCTATAGTCCCAGTTGGTCCCAGCATGATGAAGTGGAAGGCAGGAGTGTGCTGCACTGCGGGGCATTATGTTAGTATATGCTATAGTCCCAGTTGGTCCCAGCATGATGTGGTGGAAGGCTGGAGTGTGCCGCCGTCCGGGGCATTATGATAGTACATGCTATAGTCCCAGTTGTTCCCAGCATGATGATGTGGAAGGCTGGAGTGTGCAGCTGTCCGGGGCATTATGTTAGTACCTACTATAGTTCCAGTTGGTCCCACCATGATGAGGTGGAAGGCTGGATTGTGCCACCGTCTGGGGCATTATTTTAGTACAAGCTATAGTCCCAGTTGGTCCCAGCATGATGAGGTAGAAGGCTGGAGTGTGGCGCATTGCGGGGCATTATGTTAGTACATGCTATAGACCCAGTTGGTCCCAGCATGATGAGGTGGAATGCTGGAGTGTGCCGCCGTCCGGGGCATTAAGTTAGTACATGCTATTTTCACAGTTGGTCCCAGCATGATGAGGTGGAAGGATTGAGTGTGCAGCCGTCTGGGGTATTATGTTAGTACAAGCTATATTCTCAGTTGGTCCCAGCATGATGAGGTGGAAGGATTGAGTGTGCCGCTGTCTGTGGTATTATGTTAGTACAAGCTATATTCCCAGTTGGTCCCATCATGATGAGGTGGAAGGCTGGAGTGTGCCGCCGTCCGGGGAATTATGTTTGTACGTGCTATAGTCCCAGTTGGTCCCAGCATGATGAAGTGGAAGGCAGGAGTGTGCCGCAGTGCGGGGCATTATATTAGTACACACTATAGTCCCAGTTGGTCCCTGCATGATGATGTGGAAGGCTGGAGTGTGCCGCCGTCCGGGGCATTATGTTAGTACATGCTCTAGTCCCAGTTGGACCCAGCATGATGAAGTGGAAGGCTGGAGTGTGCCGCCGTCTAGGGCATTATGTTAGTACATGCTATAGTCCCAGTTGGTCCCAGCATGATCAGGTGGAAGGCTGGAGTGTGTCGCCGTCCGGGGCATTAAGTTAGTACATGCTATAGTCGCAGTTGGACCCAGCATGATGAGGTGGAAGGATTGAGTGTGCCGCCGTCTGGGGCATTATGTTAGTACATGCTATATTCCCAATTGGTCCCAGCATGATGAGGTGGAAGGCTGGTGTGTGCCGCCGTCCGGGGCATTATGTTAGTACACACTATATTCCCAGTTGGTCACAGCATGATGAGGTGGAAGGCTGGAGTGTGAAGCAGTGCGGGGCATTATATTAGTATATGCTATAGACCCTGGTGGTCCCAGCATGATGTGGTGGAAGTCTGGAGTGTGCCGCCGTCCGGCGAATTATGTTAGTACATGCTACAGTCCCAGTTGGTCCAAGCATGATGAGGTGGAAGGCTGGAGTGTGCCGCCGTCCGGAGCATTATGTTAGTACATGCTATAGTCCCAGTTGGTCCCAGCATGATGAAGTGGAAGGCTGGAGTGTGCCGCCGTCCGGGGCATTACGTTAGTACGTGCTATAGTCCAGTTGGTCCCAACATGATGAAGTGGAAGGCAGGAGTGTGCCGCAGTGCGGGGCATTATGTTAGTATATGCTATATTCCCAGTTGGTCCCGGCATGATGTGGTGGAAGGCTGGAGTGTGCCGCCGTCCGGGGCATTATGTTAGTACATGCTATAGTCCCAGTTGTTCTCAGCATGATGAAGTGGAAGGCTGGAGTGTGCCGCCGTCCGGGGCATTATTTTAGTACCTGCTATAGTTCCAGTTGTTCCCACCATGATGAGGTGGAAGGCTGGAGTGTGCCACCGTCTGGTGCATTATTTTAGTACAAGCTATAGTCCCAGATGGTCCCAGCATGATGAGGTGGAAGGCTGGAGTGTGGCGCAGTGCGGGGCATTATGTTAGTACATGCTATAGACCCAGTTGGTCCCAGCATGATGAGGTGGAAGGCTGGAGTGTGCCGCCGTCCGGGGCATTATATTAGTACAAGCTATAGTCCCAGTTGGTCCCAGCATGAAGAGGTGGAAGGCTGGAGTGTGGCGCAGTGCGGGGCATAATGTTAGTACATGCTATGGTCCCAGTTGGTCCCAGCATGATGTGGTGGAAGGTTGGAGTGTGCCGCAGTGTGGGGCATTATGATGGTATATGCTATAGCCCCAGTTAGTCCAAGCATGATGAGGTGGAAGGCTGGAGTGTGCCGCCGTCCGGGGCAATATGTTAGTACATGCTATAGTCCCATTTGGTCCAAGCATGATGAGGTGGAAGGCTGGAGTGTGCTGCCGTCCGGAGCTTTATGTTAGTACATGCTCTATTCCCAGTTGGTCCCAGCTTGATGAACTGGAAGGCTGGAGTGTGCTGCCGTCTAGGGCATTATGTTAGTACATGCTATAGACCCAGTTGGTCCCAGCATGATGCGGTGGAATGCTGGAGTGTGCCGCCGTCCGGGGCATTAAGTTCATACATGCTATAGTCGCAGTTGTTCCCAGCATGATAAGGTGGAAGGATGGAGTGTGCCGCCGTCTGGGGTATTATGTTAGTACATGCTATATTCCCAGTTGGTCCCAACATGATGAGGAGGAAGGCTGGAGTGTGCCGCTGTCCATGGAATTATGTTTGTACACACTTTAGTCCCAGTTGGTCCCAGCATGATGAGGTGGAAGGCTGGAGTGTGCCGCCGTCCGGGGCATTAAGTTAGTATATGCTATAGTCCCAGTTGGTCCCATCATGATGAAGTGGAAGGGTGGAGTGTGCCGCCGTCCGGGGCATTATGTTAGTACGTGCTATAGTCCCAGTTGGTCCCAGCATGATGAAGTTGAAGGCTGGAGTGTGCCGCAGTGCAGGGCATTATGTTAGTATATGCTATAGTCCCAGATGGTCCCAGCATGATGTGGTGGAAGGCTGGAATGTGCCGCCGTCCGGGGCATTATGTTACTACATGCTATAGTCCCAGTTGGTCCAAGCATGGTGAGGTGGAAGGCTGGAGTGTGCCGCCGTCCGGAGCATTATGTTAGTACATGCTATAGTTCCAGTTGGTTCCAGCATGATGAAGTGGAAGGCTGGAGTGTGCCGCCGTCAGGGGCAATACGTTAGAACGTGCTATAGTCCCAGTTGGTCCCAGCATGATGAAGTGGAAGGCAGGAGTGTGCCGCAGTGCGGGGCATTAAGTCAGTACATGCTATAATCCCAGTTGGTCCCAGCATGATGAAGTGGAAGTATGGAGTGTGCCGCCGTCCGGGGCATTATGTTAGTACATGCTATATTCCCAGTTGTTCCCAGCATGTTGAGGTGGAAGGCAGGAGTGTGCCACCGTCTGGGGCATTATGTTAGTACATGGTATAGTCTCAGTTGGTCCCAGCATGATGAGGTGGAAGGCTGGAGTGTTGCGCAGTGCGGGGCATTATGTTAGTACATGCTATAGTCCCAGATGGTCCCAGCATGATGAAGTTGAAGGCTGGAGTGTGCCGCAGTGCAGGGCAATATGTTAGTATATGCTATAGTCCCAGATGGTCCATGATGTGGTGGAACGCTGGAATGTGCCGCCGTCCGGGGCATTATGTTAGTACATGCTATAGTCCCAGTTGGTCCAAGCATGATGAGGTGGAAGGCTGGAGTGTGCCGCCGTCCGGAGCATTATGTTAGTACATGCTATAGTTCCAGTTGGTCCCAGCATGATGAAGTGGAAGGCTGGAGTGTGCCGCCGTCCGGGGCGTTACGTTAGTACGTGCTATAGTCCCAGTTGGTCCCAGCATGATGAAGTGGAAGGCAGGAGTGTGCTGCAGTGCGGGGCATTATGTTAGTATATGCTATAGTCCCAGTTGGTCCCAGCATGATGAATTGGAAGGCTGGAGTGTGCCGCCGTCCGGGGCGTTATGTTATTACGTGCTATAGTCCCAGTTGGTCCCAGCATGATGAAGTGGAAGGCTGGAGTGTGCCGCAGTGCAGGGCATTATGTTAGTATATGCTATAGTTCCAGATGGTCCCAGCATGATGTGGTGGAAGGCTGGAGTGTGCCGCCGTCCGGGGCATTATGTTAGTACATGCTATAGTCCCAGTTGGTCCCAGCATGATGAAGTGGAAGGCAGGAGTGTGCCGCATTGCGGGGCATTAAGTCAGTACATGCTATAGTCCCAGTTGGTCCCAGCATGGTGAAGTGGAAGTATGGAGTGTGCCGCCGTTCGGGGCATTATGTTAGTACATGCTATATTCCCAGTTGTTCCCAGCATGATGAAGTGGAAGGCTGGAGTGTGCCACCGTCTGGGGCATTATTTTAGTACAATATATAGTCCCAGTTGGTCCCAGCATGGTGAGGTAGAAGGCTGGAGTGTGGCGCAGTGCGTGGCATTATGTTAGTACATGCTATAGACCCAGTTGTTCCCAGCATGATGAGGTGGAATGCTGGAGTGTGCCGCCGTCAGGGGCATTAAGTTAGTACATGCTATATTCACAGTTGGTCCCAGCATGATGAGGTGGAAGGATTGAGTGTGCCGCCGTGTGGGGTATTATGTTAGTACATGCTATATTCCCAGTTGATCCCAGCATGATGAGGTGGAAGGCTGGAGTGTGCCGCCGTCCGGGGAATTATGTTTGTACGTGCTATAGTCCCAGTTGGTCCCAGCATAATGAAGTGGAAGGCAGGAGTGTGACGCAGTGCGGGGCATTATGTTAGTACACACTATAGTCCCAGTTGGTCCCTGCATGATGAGGTGGAAGGCTGGAGTGTGCCGCCGTCCGGGGCATTATGTTAGTACATGCAGTAGTCCCAGTTGGACCCAGCATGATGAAGTGGAAGGCTGGAGTGTACCGCCGTCTAGGGCATTATGTTAGTACATGCTATAGACCCAGTTGGTCCCAGCATGATCAGGTGGAAGGCTGGAGTGTGTCGCCGTCCGGGACATTAAGTTAGTACATGGTAAGGTCGCAGTTGGTCCCAGCATGATGAGGTGGAAGGATGGAGTGTGCCGCCGTCTGGGGCATTATGATAGTTCATGCTATATTCCCAGTTGGTCCCAGCATGATGATCTGTAAGGCTGGAGTGTGCCGCCGTCCGGGGAATTATGTTTGTACACACTTTAGTCCCAGTTGGTCCCAGCTTGATGAGGTGGAAAGCTGGAGTGTGCCGCCGTCCGGGGCATTAAGTTAGTACATGCTATAGTCCTAGTTGGTCCCAGCATGATGAATTGGAAGGCTGGAGTGTGCCGCCGTCCGGGGCATTAAGTTAGTATATGCTATAGTCCCAGTTGGTCCCAGCATGATGAAGTGGAAGTCTGGAGTGTGCCACCGTCTGGGGCATTATGTTAGTACATGGTATAGTCCCAGTTGGTCCCAGCATGATGAGGTGGAAGGCTGGAGTGTGGCGCAGTGCGGGGCATTATGTTAGTACATGCTATATTCCCAGTTGGTCCCAGCATCATGAGGTGGAAGGCTAGAGTGTGCCACAGTGCGGGGCATTATGTTAGTATATGCTATAGTACCAGTTGGTCCCAGCATGATGAGGTGGAAGGCTGGAGTGTGCCGCCGTCTAGGGCATTATTTTAGTACATGCTATAGTCCCAGTTGGTCCCAGCATGATGAGGTGGAAGGCTGGAGTGTGCCGCAGTGCAGGGCATTATGTTAGTATATGCTACAGTCCCAGATGGTCCCAGCATGATGTGGTGGAAGACTGGAATGTGCCGCCGTCCGGGGCATTATGTTAGTACCTGCTATAGTTCCAGTTG